>JBCEWB010074336.1:0-13105 GCA_039654565.1 Peronia peronii | reverse complement strand
GAATTTTGAATTGCGATAATATAAAGTTAAAGTGATCTTGCTGGCCAAATTTTCGAGCCCGCTTGGCTCTTCGTCGGTGCAATAATGAAAACAAAAAATCATCATCATCATCATCATCATCATCATCATTTTTATGAAATATAAAAAGACTGTCCAACCGCCAACTAATCAAACAATTAAAAAAAAGCAAATAACTTAGAACTTGGTATTGATGTTAAAATCCTATGCCAAATTTTCGAACCAAATTGGTCCGTCCTCATCATCATTATCATCATCATCGTCATCAACATACTTAAAACATGGACTGTCTATGGACAATTAACTTAATACACCTAACGAAACAAAGAATAATTTGTAGAACTCAGTATGTTAAAAATTGAGTAAAGGGATGATGCTATCCAAAATTATAAATGTTCTGATTCTTCATCAGGTTACCAGAGAAAAAAATATAAAATGTCAATATTTTATTGCTGTATATCAAAGAAAATTTTTGATTAAATGTTTCGCTCATTATGTAAGAGAGGATTTTCATTTTTTTTAAAAATATGACTGAATAGTATATATTTAGAAAGATTAGAATTTCAGTTTCTGATTTATAATGATCAAATGGCATTGTAGCATTTTTCTGTAATATTTTAATCATCATTTATATATATGCCATAAATTCTAGGCAATCAATATCAAACTAAATGTGTACATGAATTGATAAGCCGAAAACTAAATAAATTGATGGAATTCGTCAAATTTAAAAGCCAGAATAGTCACGGTACCTAACTGAATACAGTTGTTTAAAAAAGTCATCATTAAATTAATGAAAGTTTTTAGGGAAAAAAAGGACTTTTCTCGAGCTATTGGCACTTTGATATCAAAACCACAAATATGATAATATAATGTTTTATGATGTTCTAAGTTTTCCAACCTGGTTAGTTATTTTCAGGAAACATACACACACACAACAAAACACAACAACAACAACAACAAACAACAGTAACAAAAACATATATGAGCAGACCTAAGAAAGATGGAATGTGATGTGAAACATCCTCATTATCATCATAATTGTGTTGTTATTATCACCGTCAAAATAAAATCGTCATCGTATGGATAGAGATAAATAGTAGGTAGATGGATGGAGAGGTGGATTGATGAATGGATGGATGAGTGGGTAGATGGATGGATAGATGAATGAATGCACGGATAGAAAGATGGATGGATATAGCTGATGTTATATAGGTGGATAGGTTGGTGGATGTGGGGAGGACGGATGGATTAATGAATGGATGGATGATAGATTGACGAATGGATAGATAGATGGATGAATAGTTGGATGAATGGATGGAAGGATGGATGAATGGATGAATGGACGGATGGATGGATGAATGAATGGATGGATGGATGAATGGATGGATGGATGGATGGATGGATGGATAGATGAATGAACGGTTGTATGAATAGATAGAAGGACAGACGGATGGACAGACGGATGGATGCATGAAACTGATTTACCTATCAAATCCATAGCTGTCACGCGGACCTGGTCCACCAAAGCCCCGAGGTTCCCGATATTCAGGACCGTCCCCATACCCTCTCGGCTCTTCTCTGAAGCCCCGTCCCCTGTCCCGCTCATAAGATGACGGCCCTGATGAAGAGTCAGTCGTCTCCGGGTTGAGGAAAGAAAATGGAGACTCGGCCAATGAATACGGGGCAAAATCGTTTTCACCTTGGCGCTCATTGGTTGGAGAGGGCTGGCTCCTCCCACGTTTGGTAGCAGCTGATTCAAAGGGGGAGGGATCACTGAAGATATTGGTAAATGCCGGCTGTGCTGGTGATTGATTGGCTGGTGTTCTGTCATACTGACTAGGCGGTGAAGGATTATTGGCTGGGCGATCGTAGGAATTGCCGGGACCGCCATATTGGTTGCCACGTCCAGGAGAACTAGCCCCGCCTGCTAAATCTAAAGGTTTGAATTCTATTGGTCCAGAGAAGGAAGGTGGAGACCCTTGGCTGTTACCTGAGCCAAATCCGAATCCGTTATTGGTTGGCGGGCCTGCCGATCTGTCTCCAGTTGTCTCGTAAGGAGGAGGACCTGGCTGATACGTGTTGTGCTGGGCGGGCCCATAACTGGGGCGTTGTCCACCCCCGTATGGGTAACCTCCTTGAGGGGCGGAGTCTGTAGCATAGGGTGGAGCTCTGGCGTTCGGTGATGATGACGGGTTAAAACCTGATTGGGTAGGAGGTTGGTTAGGATTGTACCGGTTATTTTGATCTCGCCCAAAAATGGGCGGGGCCTGTCGTGATTGGTCAGGATTGTAGTAAGCAGGACCTCCGTTATTGGGAGGAACAAAGTAAGGTTGATTGCCTTGTCCTGGCCGGCTGGGAGAAAATTCGGCTGGTGCAGGACCGTAGGCGTTAGGGGGTCCTTGTGGAGGACCAGAAGGAGACTGAGGTTGTGTGTTATAACGGGGAGGACCTCCATACGGTCCTGGATTGTTGTAAGGCTGACCGTTCTGTGGAGGTCCAGGATTATATGGTTGACCGCCTCCATATCCAGGATTGGGATTGTATGGCGGGGGGGTTCCTGCCTGAGGATTGTAATTCCCATACGGGGCGGGACCTCTGTTTGGTGGATGCTGTTGCGGGTATCTATTAATAGATTGGGGATTCCCAGTTGGATACGATCTCGGGGAATTCCCCAAACCCGGGGGAGGTGGCCCTTGTGTCGGCACGGGGCCTCTAGTGCCATAACCTTGGGGTCGTCCTTGACCTTGGTAAGCGTTCGGCGTATACGCCCCTGGTCGCTGATTGGGAGGTCCGTACTGATTTTTAGGATACGCAGGCCCACCAGGAGCGTAGTCATTGTCATTTCCATCGTCTTGATCGTAAAGAGCTCTGTTTGCCGCTCCAAATATTGTCGAGGCAGTGGGCTTAGATTCAAATCTATTGTTAGAAGGAGTATATCCATTACCATTTCTTTGAGCGTTGTCTTCATTCTTACGATCACCTCCTCCATTTCCATCCTGCTGTCCGCCATCTTTGTCCGATGCGCTACGACTGTCCGGTTTCAAAAATGCCGGGTTGTTGAAGTTGAAGTTGCCGTTCTGAAAGCCAGGGGGGTCCTTGTTTCGGTCACCGAAGAGGCTGAAGACGGAGTCTTTAGTGCCGAAATCGCTGCCTCCATCTCCGTTGGCGAACTGGCTGAAGCCTGGGAATAGGGAATCTTGTGCTTGGAACGGTTTCTCGAATTCTTCCGGCACTTTGGAGCCTTTGGATCTGTTAGTGAGATAGAATGAATAGTAGAGAAATAGCATAAAATGACACCAGTAACAATGTAATATAGAGCAGGGTAATGCGGCAAGGTAAAAGGAAAGGGGAATGAGGTAAAGTAAGATGAAATTATTATAAGGTAAGAGTAAAGTAACGTAAGATAAAGTAAGTTAATATAAGGCAGTTTGGGTAGGTCAGATGAGGTATTATAGGGTATGATAAGGTAAAGTAAAGTAAGGAAAGGGAATCATTTAAGAAAATATAGGGAAAGGTAAGGCAATATAAGATAGGAATAAGGTAAAGTAAGACACTGTAAAGTAAACAAAGGTAAAGAATGTAAGATGGTAAAATAGGATCAGATGAAGGGGATTACGGTAATGTAAGCTATGGATAAATGAGCAAGGTAAGGTCTAGGAATGAAGTATAAGGTAGGAAGAGGGTAAAAAAAAATGACATGAGTCGCAGGTAAGATAAACTGAGATAGAGTTAGTAAAATAAGCAAGGATTATGGAACGTTGAATAAAGTAATGTAGTATAAAATAGGGGTAAAGTAAAGTAATGTAGGAATAAGGTGAAGAAAGGCAAGTTCAGATACAATACATATAAAGTAAATTAAGCTCTAGTCATATGATACTAGGTAGGGGTAAGATAAAGTAGATAAGGTAGGGGTGAGGTAAAGTAATGTGAGGTAAGAGGGATACGGTAAGGTAAGACAAGGTAAAATAAGGTGAAATAAGGTTAAAGGCAAACTAGTGAGACAAGGCTAGGTAAGATAAGGTAAGATGAGGTAAAATAATTACTTAAGGATAAGATGTGGATGTGGAAGAAAAAGGTCTTGGAAAAAAGCACCTAATATTTGCCATAATATTTTGCACATATTACTCAGAAGGAACACATAATATTGTTTTGCTACATAGATCATATATTCCTTTGAAAGCTTGTCTTGAGTGGCACTAGCATTGATTTGAGGAAATCGAATTTTTGCTTTGTTTTGCTTTTTTGTTTTTGTTTCATTTGTCCTTGTTTTGTTCCGCTGTTTTCTGTAAAATGTCTGATAATTAGAGGATAGGACAAAATGTCTTCTAAAGAATTTTTTAAAAAAATTTACGAAAATAAAAAGTTCAGAATACACTATTAGAAAATAAGAAAGACAAACAAACAAACAAACAAACAAACAAAAAAGAGACACTTTTCTATGAAAAGATACTTGATCCTGAACACTGGCATTGAGTTAGTTCATTTTTTGTTCACAATTTGGCACTTGAGAGAATTTGGCTTTCACGGTTCAATATGACGCCCATCGCTTACCTGGACGGATCCTTTCTGTCTAAGTAATCGCCCTCAGCTATCAGAGAGGTTCCCACAAAGTCCACATCATCCCCGACTCCATCTTTGCTCCTCAGGCGGCTCCCGTCCAGACCCTCAGGGGGCTGAATTCTTTTGGTCTTCAAACCTTTGGAGCCAAAATCGTCGGCGATGTTCCTTTGTGACGCTTCGTCATTGTAGTTATTGACCTGATACTTGTCATCAGCATTGTTATTGTTGTTGTTGAGGTTGTTATCGTTATACTGATTGATGTCAGTATATCTATCATCCGAATTGTATCCATCGCGATAATCATCACTCGGCCTGTTCCCTGTATAATCGTATTTATCATGGCTTCTATCGTAACCAGTGCTGTCATCACTATAATCATTTCCATCAGGATTGTAACTAGAAGCACCGTCTCTAGAACTTTCCGGAGCTCTGCCTTCATTTCGATCTCTAGTTCCCCCTGTGGCGTAGTCATCAATACTCGGTCTTGACCTACTATTGGCACGGGAATTTCCGTTTTGCGCACCGTACTGTAAACCATCGGATTTTGGTGTCCCCTCTTCTTCTCCTCCGTAGTTTCTGGCTGCTTCGTTATTTCTATATACCGGTTGAGGATTTCCGACACCATAATCAAAATTTCTGCCTTGATCTGGCCTTCTTCTCTGAGCCCGTTGTATTTCCTCTGGAGTCAGCCCAGTCTGAGAAATTTCCTGATTTGTTACCACTGGTGTCAAGGATAAGGTCGCTTTGGAGGGATCCTGGCTTCCGGTGCCGGGAATGCCTTGACCTAGTTTTGGATTCGGACGTTGGCGATTTGAATCTTCGGGTCGACCTCGGTTGTTCTGAGCTGGTACCGGCTCAGGGCCGGAATAATCTCGTGTTGGTGCTAAACTGGCATCTGTTGATGACGTCGTAGGGCGGGGAGCAAAATTTCTTGTTGGTAAATCCGTGGGGCTGGAAGGACGGGTTGTGGGCCTTGACCGTTTACCGAAAGAATTTGGTTTTGGATTTCCCAGATCGATAGCATCATTTTTGCCAGTGAGATCGATCGCTCCATCGGATCTTTCCTTGGTAGATGGTCTATCTCCGGCGAAATCTCTTTGTTCTTGGTCAGTCTCTGTCCCGCCTTTGGCCAAGGTTTTAGATGGGGAATTTCCAGCGCTTATTGGACCAGAATCTGCAGTTCCTTCATCGTTTTCAACTCCAAAATCATCTCCAAGTCCCTGGGGACGCGTCCCGAAGCTCTGCAGTTTTGGTGGTGGATTTCCAAAGTTACCGATGCCAAAGCCTGCAGGTCCGTTATCCACGTTATTAAAGCCGTTGTTTTGATGGTTGTTGTTTATTCCATCAACTGGTCGGAAAGGATTGCTAGGGATAGGTTGGCCATTAATACCGTTATTGTTATTGAAAGGATTTCGGAAACTGTTAGGATTGTTATTTAAGTTGTTATTGTTGTTGTTGTTGTTGTTAGGAAATGGATTCTGAAACTGAAAAGCTTGTGGATTGTTATTGTTGTTATTGTTGTTGTTGTTGAAGACATTATTGTTGAGTCCCTGGTTGCCGAAGAGGTTGGGATCAAAGAGGTTGGTGGAGCCGACATTGGAGGAAAACCCGCCGCCATTGTTGCTGGAGGCTGAAGATCCTGAGCCGAATGTGGCCTGGCCGGTTTGAGATGTGCTGTCTATGGGACCCAACAGACCAGTCTTGTTGTTGCTGTTGTTGTTGTTGTTGTTGTAGTTGTCGTTAGGATTGTAAGTTCCTTGTCCTACATTTCCGAACTTGAAATCTAGAGCGCCACCTGGTTCAGACAGAATCCAAAATACCCTAAGTAGTTAACATTGTGCCCAAGTCGGTTATGATAGTGAACATTAGCATTACATAAGACCAATTATCATATCCACATTTCTTTTTCTTTCCTTTTTTCTTTCTTTCTTCCTTTCTTTCTTTCTTTCTTTCTTTCTTTCTTTCTCTTTCTTCCTTCCTTTCTTTCTTTCTGTCTTTCGTTCTGTCTTTCTTTCTTTCTTCCTTTCTTTCCGTCTTTCATTCTTTCTCCTTTCTTTTTCTTACTCCTTTCTTTCGTTCTTTCTTTCTTTTGTTCTTTCTTTCATTAGTTCTTTTTTCTGTCTTTTTTACTTGATTTTCTTTCTTCCATCTTTTGTTTTGTTTGTTTATGTTTTCATTTATATTCCCCCTGTTTCTCTGCGTGTCTCCCCTTTTGTGTTTCATTTTTCTACCTCTTCTTATCCTATCGCTTCTTTTTTATTTCTTTTGCTTTGTTTTATTATATTTTTGTTACTTTATCTTAAAAAAAAAAATTACCTGATACCATTAACATTGCAAATATTTCTATAGATTATCTCACCATTGTTGAAGTTGGAGAAGTCGAAGAGACTGCCTTTGTTCTTCTTGCCCAGCAGGAGGCCGTTGCCGTTGTTGAGAAGGTCAAACTCCGGTCCAGTACCGATAGAGTCCAGTGAGGGTCCGCAGCTTGACCGACAGCTGAACTGGGAGTTGGTCTGATCAACACACTCAAAGTAGTAGCCCTGGGGAGGCTGGTATTCTGCGCACAGCACATCTGCCAGGGAAGGACAGTAAAGTGAGTCTAAGAGAATGTAAAATATTCTGCACAGAGATTAAATATAGGAGAGGGACACTAAGATGAACTGGTGAGTGAGCAAGCGAGTCCGTAAAAGAGCCAATGCATGAATGGATGAATGAATGAATGAATGAATGAATGAATGATGAAGAATGATTGAAAATAAATAAATAGATTGATTAATTATTTAATGGATGGATGGATGGATGGACGAACAAATTGAAGAGAGCGAGGAAGGCAGAAAGAAAGAAGGACATAGGAATGAAAGAAGAAAAAATAGCAGAAAGAAGCGAGGAAGGAGTGAAGAAAAGAAAGAAGGATTAAAAAGAGAAGAGAGTGAAAAAATAAGAAAAAACAGAGAAGGGAATGAGAAAAGAAAGAAGATAAATGGGAATAAGGAAGAAAGAAGATGGGAAGAAAGGATGTGGAAGGAACTAAGGAGGGAATCAAGAAAAAAAATGAAGCTAAGGAAGACAGACGAACAAGGAGAACGAAAAAAACGTGTGAAGGTCAATAAGGGAGGGGGGAGAACAGAAGGTGAAGGATAAGGAAAGAAAAAAAAGAAAAAAGACGAAAGGGCTGACTTGGGTATGGAAGAAAAGACAGAAGGGAAAAGGAATGAATCAACAAGTGGGAGTTGGAATGAAAGAAGGGTGGAACAGTGAACAAACAAGATGATGGTGTAGACAGGGGTCTCTATTGTACAAACCAGTGTGGTAGGCAGTGGTCTCTATAGCCGTACACATGCCATCGTTGATGGTGATGTTTTCTGGTACGTCCATCAACTTGCTGGGCTGGCAACGCCCCCCTTCCTCCTGGGGGCCGCAGATGTAGCATTGCTGGGCGGCTGTGGGGAACAGTTGTGTTGGGATTTAACAACACATCAGCACCATTACGGCTATATTGTGTCAAACACGGCAAGATACGTTTACACATTAATAAGAAGCGAGGAAAGAAAGCGGGACAGAAGACAGGAGCAAGGAGAGAGAGAGAGAGAGAGAGAGAGAGAAAGAAGAGATGTCTCCTCTGGAATGTCGAGGATGGCATTCCATGGGGGGACATCCCACCGATGGCGGGCTTACACCACCTGCAGGTGGGAGCAGACAACCTACTTATAAATCCCGGGCCCCAGCGGAGGGGGGGGGGGTGAGGTACAGACAGAGATACAGGTTTGAAAACCACTCATTAGTATTGTGTTGTGTTGGGCTAGTGGTGAGGCGAGAAGGGCAGGTTTACCCAGGGTACACTTAGATCCTGGTCCTATTGAAAAATGCCATTTGGCTAAAATTCCTCCCGGAGTTGATGACCCTGATATGTCAGATAATTTTTTATCTGCTCCTGTCAGAATTTAACTTGCTTCATCTCATGTCGTCATTTCCAATGTCATTAAATGTTACCTCATCTCAATTCTCAGCCCGACTAATCTTTTTTCATTTGAACTTTTTTTAGTCTCATTTTTCTCATCATATCTTATCCTTTAGTATCTCATTTTGTCTCGTCTCTTTTGAGTTCTTCTTCTTTTGTTATTTCTATCTTATTTTATTGTATCCCAGCTCATCTCATGTCTTTCATTACATCCTATCTTAACTGATTCCTTCTTATGGACTTTCACCAGCCCTTCGTACGTCAGATTTCCCCGTTGTATGATATTGTTATCACCGCACCTTAGGAAACGAAAATTGAGATGCTATAGTCATGTGTCCCGAACGCCGGGCCTCGTAAAAACCATCTTACATGGCACAGTCAGAAGCAGCCACAGACGAGGAAGATAAAGGATGAGATGGGAAGACAACATCTGAGAATGGACAGGAATGAGACTGGCCGATCCTCAAAGAGCAGTGGAGGACAGAGAGGGTTGGAGGAGGTTGGTGACCTCGGCTTCAAAGACACCCCTCCAATACTGGCAAATCGTCAAGGGTTAGGTAAAGATGAACTTTTCTTACAAAACCACTGTCTGATTCTGAGCTCTGTCCCAGCGCCACTTACCTGCACTGCCTATCACAGCCACCAGCAAACAAACTATGACTTCGGTAGCCGTCAGTCTGAGGGTAAAAAAATAGTACATTTCATCACAGAGATATACAGCTTGTCAGGATCATAGTAGTAGTAATTGTTGTACATAAACAAATTTTTAATCAAAAGTTTGGTTCATCCAGTAGAGAGGGTTTTTAAGTTTTAAACAATTGTGAATAGATTAGTACATTTTGTAAAGAATTTTATAACTTGTACTTGGCTGTGGTCGAATGGAGCTCTAAGATTTTGTACAATCAATATTTTTCACTCTTTTGATATGTATAACTTTTAAGATTTATTTCTGTGATGGTGATGGTGAAATCTTTTTTTTTTTTATTTGACATTTATTTATTTATGATTTTAAAGCTGTATACAGCAAAGTTCTGAGTATTTCTTCTATGCGTTAACTTTAGAAACTCCCAGACTGATGACTATTTGAATGTCTAATAGGAATATGAGAACATCTGTGAGTGCCTCTTTGGGTCTGCAAAGGTAATTACAGTTTGCAAAGAGCTTAAAGCCTGCAATTTACGCGAATAAGTGTTGTATGAATGTTCTGTCATCATTGTCAAATATGTCGCGGCCAGTCGAAATGAAACGTAAGTCACTGGGCTAGAACCGAGAAATCGGACTTTGAATGTGATGAGGGGGGTCAGACATCGATCTTTTTTTTTATTCCAGAAATCGAAAGTGCATTCATTTCTGAGCATAATGATATTGGTTTTACCCTCGATTTATAATATATTACTTCATCAAAATCGAGTTTTTATGAGGTAGGTATGTACATTTATGCGTTCGGCCGTTAATTTAAACTCGATTTTCTCGGAGTTTCGGTCATTTGTAGGGGTCCCATCTTGTCTCTTTAAACTGCAATATCTCTGGCTAGAATAAAGCTAACTCAAAACTTTATTCACCACCTGAAAGGGTATGAAAAAAGGTTTCACATGATACTAAAAATTCCATATGGTGAAAAATCGACATATGTCACATTTTGACTGGCTGCGAGACATATAATCTGAGCCCAACAACGAACTTTTCCAAGTATATTCTTGGCTATTTAACAGAGCTCAGTGCATTTTGTCTAACATTCTATAGAAGACCTTTAGTTGACGAATAACTATTACGTGACAAAGCAACTAACTTTGAACACACGATCTCCTCCAAAGTAGCTTTTAGAATGTCTCAGTTATTCAAAACTATGTGATTCGTTTTTTCACAGCCCCACACATAATTTCCTCTGGATCTCACAAGGGCCGTTGAACAAACACAGTAAAGAGGGGGGAAAAAATCACATTTTGAGTTCTTTGAAACATTGAAAAACTAGAAGAGAACCCGTGGCCTTCGTGGTGGAGTTTTAACCCTTTACCTACGTCACCCATAAAGGCTAAGATTCATAGGTCTGTACACTGGCTAGCCTAAAGCTAGAACTAGTCTTCTTTTGTAAAACGCCGGCATTAATTGTATATTTCAAATACAGAACCTCTATACTGTCTTGTATCTGAAGCCACATAGCTTCAACAAGTGTAAATTATATAGGCTATACTTGTTCTTCGTATGGAAAGAGTTAAACATAGGTCAAACCGATACTGCCCTGCGACTTTAAGTGTATGGCAAGCGTGCGTACCTCGATGGTTGGTCGATTCTACTTTGGATGATTAAACTGAATGATACTCGGAGAAAACGTGTTTGGTGTTCTGAACTCGTCATCCTAGCAAACGTACAATTTGGATCCATACTCTCGTGAGTTTATTGTTCAATTATTACCACCTTTTCAGATTAACGTCAAACGTAGCCTTTGTATGTAGAAATACAGATCTTTATGCAACAGTGTTGTGTACCAAATTTCATATGGATACATTCTGTAGTTTTCGAGAAAAATAAGCCTTTCATGGGTTTTGTCACAGATTTATAGTAGAAATTCCTAAACATTTATGGTGTAAGGAAAATATTTTCATCTTATCGTCAAAATTGTATCTTTTTCTTCTGTGATCATCTTGGAAATGACAGAAAGAAAAGCATTTTTTTCTTCTTCTTCTTTGTACTGTTTGTTCAACAGTAGCCGTTCTTGCGTCTGTCAAAGGGAGATAATAAGACTGGTCCAAAACAATCCGCATTGCAAGGAAGTGTCTTTGTATATATACATCTGACATCTGATAGCGAAGTTTTTGGTGTCTTCAGAACAACTCAACTATTATAGTATGTCACTGGGACCTAGAAGGAGCTGAACACTGGTAAACAAACAAACTCACAGATAGACTCACCGTATACTCCCCATCATGCCTAGGCGTGACACACAGAAAGAGAAAAAGGCTGTAGCTGTAAGCGAATGGGTTCGAAACGTCTCCACCGACTACATGGTAGTTTTATGGAAAGCTAGGCCTGTGCCTTGCCCCTCGGTGTCCGGGGTAGTTTGTCCCCAATATAAATTTTATGACTGTCAACCTCACGGTCTCTCTGGGAAGTTGAGGGCTTGTCTAACGGACCTTTAGACAGATGGGACCTTCCTCTGTGTCTTCTTTCTTTCGTTCCTTCTTCTCATTACTCGTTAAGTTTTCCTTCTTTCATCCATTCCTTCATTCATTCTTTCAGTCATCTTTCCTTCCCTCCTTCGTACGTTATCCTCTATCTCCTTCTTATTTTCTTTCTTCCTCTCCCAACTTTCCCTCTATCTCTCTCAAAACCTCTCTCTTCTCCTCTCTTTCATCCTCCTCTTATTTTATTTCCATCCTTTTTTCTCCCTACTCATTCTTTCTGAAGTTGAGACCATGTTTCTTGAGCCTGCCGTGTTCTGACGCTAAACCTGATATTCTTAATCTGTGTATATGTCAGTGTGAATGCTTTTGAGTTGCAGTTTACTGTGTGTGTGTGCGTGTGTGTGTGTGTGTGTGTGTGTGTGTGTGTGTGTGTGTGTGTGTGTGTGTGTGTGTGAAATCAACTGTCAATGAAATTTAACATAATGAATCTGAAAATGAAGAAAAGTTCAATGCAGTATATATAAGGGAGGAAAGTAATGAAATCTGAATAAGTTTTAATTAACAACAACAAAAAAAAAGACACTTCAATATAATTGAAAACAAAACAAAAAAACAAGAGCATCTGTAGGCATTGTAGTAATTAAAAGAGAGAGAGAGAGAGAGAGAGAGAGAGAGGGGGTTAAAAAAGTAAAGTAAGATGAATACTTTCTGTCATCAAAGAATTTTTATTTGTTTTCTTTTTTTTTTTCTTTGTTTTTTCTTTCTTTGTTTGTTTCTTGTATGTTTTTTCTTTGTTTTTTCAATAAAATAGATAATTGTATATCATTTATTCCAAAATGAGGTGAAGGTAACTTGGGACAAGACTTTTGTGATCACTTCACCTAACAAAGGAAATCTTCCGCAATCTATGGAAAGCTGAAAGTATATCATGCATTCAAAAAATATTTGAAAGTAACTGAAACAGTGTAATGATTTCCTGTTCAGAAGGAAGACCATAATACAGCAGAGAGAGAAGTTATTTCAGTTAACAAAGCAGACTTTAGCGATAAGGGGAATAAATTTGTCTCAGTATGCAGTTAACTACGCGTAGTAGAACTTTGTTTTGGTGCTCTCGGCGTAAGAAGATGAGATTATGTTGAGGAATGTTTAACGCCACGCTGAGGTTAGGCCGTCGTGTAAGGCAGATGAAAGTTACTGGTGTTCCACGTAACGTTAACTTTTGCATACACCTGTGGTAAAACACGACTGGATTTTGTCATTTTCAATCCAGCTGTCTGACCACTGGGCGAGTATTTTTATAGATCGATGAATGGATAGATGGATAGACAGGCAGACACGCAGACAGCCAGACAAACAGACAGACAGACAGATAGACATAGATAGATAGATAGATAGATAGATAGATAGATAGATAGATAGATAGATAGATAGATAGATAGATAGA
>JBCEWB010074315.1:0-13105 GCA_039654565.1 Peronia peronii | reverse complement strand
GGCGCATTTTTTCCATGTTTTTATATAATGGTAGGCCTGGACACAAGGAGTTCAAATGACTATCAGTTCCATTTTGGTGTAAGTCTGACTTATGCCAAAATGTTAGCAACATAATGATATGATCAAAAGGCCAGGGCAAAATCGAAGATGCAAGGCACTGTGCTGGGAAGAGGATGAGGTTGACAGAGAAAAGATGGGAGGATAAATCAATGAATGAACCAGATGCCCTCTGCCCAAGATAATGGCATAAGCTGAGGGTTGGGACAGATGGAGGAAGATTGTCAGGATGTCATCAGTGATGCCCCAACAGGTACACTACAGGCATGGGAGATGAAAATCAAATTTAATTCAGAGAACTAAATATCCTTAATGATAAGAATTAGTGTTTTCATAAACCAAATGGCAAGATGTGGATGTGAAATTTTGAAGTATATATTTTATTAGAATTCTAAGGAAAAAGTGCAGGTGGTTAAAGGGTTAAATGTGCCTATGGCTAGTCATAATGACTCGTAAGTCACTGGACTCAAACAAAGAGATTGAGGATAATATGATAAAGGTGATCTGATAGCACAGGGCTGAGATCAGATTAACTGTGTGTCACAAACAATTGGAGTTTTCCTGATATCAAAGTACTGGCATTGCCACCGCCATCTACCCCCTTCCCATCCCCACACCTCAATGCAGCATGCTAAAGATGTACTACGACTCAGCATTCATTCAGGAATTGTGGTTGGTATTGGGCGTTCACAGAAGCCCGTACTCAGTGTGATCTGAGTACTCAGTGTTCACAAGTAATTGTGCAGCGAGTTATCCTCATTATGCACTGTCAGCCCATGAGGTTGACAAATTCGTGAGAACAGAATACTTGCAGTTATCCAAACTGAAACTCTATGCTGTGACATTTGCCAGTAAGAAACTTGCCACCTTTGCTTACCTTGGTCAGCAAGTATCCCGGTTCAGACAGCTTCTCAACCACACTAAAGTGGTCAGTGTCAGGAACGTCTAGGTAACTGGTCTTCACTCCATTGTCCCTCAGGATCTGCCTCACAGGAGATAAATGCTTCCATTATAGGTGATAGATGGGTGGGTGGATGGATGGATGGATGGAGATTAAGAATGGATGGATAGAGAAATTGATAAATGGACAGATGAATGGATGAGTAGATGGTTGGATACATGCATGGATGAATGGGTGAATGGATGGATGGGTTGATGAAGAATGGACAGTCGATAGATATATGGATGGAATCCATAATCGATGGATTGATAAAAATTTCTCAATCATGCTTAAGTGGTCAGTGTTGGAAATATCCAGGTTACTGGTCTATAACTCATTGTTTTTCAAGATTTGCCACACATGAGAGATAGGTAAACATTAGGTGTATCTCTTAGTGCTCCATCAAACACTTATTACATGCACTGGGTCATGAAAATCAACAAGAACAAACTAAAAAAAAAAAAAACCCTGAAAGATTCTGACCTTCTCCATCTCCCCACTCTGCCGCCTGAATTCCGGAGGGTCGTATTCTCCGACCGTAACAATAATATGTCGATGCTGGGACTGGTGAGATATTTCCTGGATGAAGTTAAGAGGGCTGAAACGCCAGGCATCATCCCTGGGAATAAAAATTTGAAAACATAAGTTTCATGAAGTTTTAGTCTGACCACCTTCCCCAACGATCTGTTCAGCTTGGTAGGATCTGCCAGAGATCTGAGTCCCGGCCAACACAGCTTGTGGGATTACAAGTGGCACATAAGTTCCACCACTATATATATAAGTAGATATAAGCCATGTAATGGACTAAAACAAGAGGAAATAATCAATCAATCACAGTGACAATCACATTTACCAAGGCACGCCATAAAATATATCAAAACAGGAGGATGTAATCTATTTATTCAGGAATTCAGTAAAGTACATTCATTCATACACAGGCAACCAACATAATGAAAAAATAAAAATGATGATATCTACACCGACACACAAAATCCTACACATATTTCAATCGTTATACATTTTACTTGTTAAGATAAAAACATCTATGCCACTGCTGATGCAATGTATTGTTTTGGCTATCAGCTGCTCATTTTGAATCACAGACATATTGCACTTGTCCTGACAAATGGCACAATATGAGACAAAGTTGATGACTCACTCTGAGAGACCTAAAGGCACATTGTTGGAGGTTTTGGTCACAGGCCGCACATCGTAGATACCACTCACTAGGACAGCACCTATGAAAAATGGATCATAAAATCAAATAAATTCTCATCAGAATACAAAATTTCTGGGAAGAAATTGAAAAAATTATTTCATAAAGATGGAGAGACAGATGAATGGACAGATGGATAGACTAATGGATGAATGGAAAAGATCAATGAATAGGTAGTGAATGGAATGAAGGATGAATGGATAGATGGGTGGGTTGATGGATGGAGAGAAGGGATGGATGGATGAATGGATCAGCGGGTGGACGGATGCATGAACTTAAGAAATGGACAAATGAAGGAGAGGTGGAAGAAACGAATGACGGATAGGCCAGATGGATAGTGGATGAGTAAAAGGATGAATAAAAAGTGGATGGATGGATGGATGGATGGGATAGGTTACATCGACTAGTATACCAAGAGGTTGCATTATCCCGGTGAGATTGACATGGAAGCCAAGCTGATAAATACATACCAGTATCCAAAAGTGAGAAAAAATGGTAACGGATTTGTACAATTAAAGTGAAAATTATTTTGCATGTACCCTTGATCAGCTCGCTGTCATATGCATCATGTTCTGAAAAGGCTGACATCAACATCATGGCAGCTAGATGGGCTCCTGCAGAATGACCTGCCAGGTAGATACCACTGTGGACAGCAGATAGGAAGGATAGATGGAAGGATGGGCAAATGGTTAGTGGGTGGACTGACACATGAATGCATAAATGGATGGGTGGGTGGGTAGGTGGATGGATGGATGGACAGATAGATGGATGAATGAATGGATGGAGGAAAATGAATGGGTGATTGAATGGATGGATGAATGGATGGACAGATGAATGGATGGATGGATGCATAACTGAAAGGAGAAAGGATGAGTAGGCAATGGATGGATGGAAGGACAGAAGACACCAAGGATGGGTAGATGGATGGGCAGATGGATGGATGGGTAGATGGATGGATTAACAGATCGATGGAAAATGGACAGAAGGCTGGGTAAATGGATGAACTGATGGATGGATGGATGGACAGATGGATGGATGGATGGATGGACAGATAAACAGACAGATGGACTGATGGTAACTTCACCTTCTTCAGCACAATGCAAAAAATAAAATAAAATACCTGCTTTGCTGTTCTTTAGCCAGGTTGATGATAAGATGTAAGGCTTTCTTCACTTGCAAAATCATTGCATCCATACTCACTGAGGACAGTGGAAAAAAAAAATATCTTCATGGATAAGAGATATACATCAAAACACGGAAGAAAATTCTGAACTTTTGTATAATTGTACAATAATCTGCAGCATGAAAGATATCAGTACAGATTTAAATTAAACTTACAAGAATTCTATACAATCCATATTTCAAAATGGCCAGAAGGGCTTTTATATTATATGTTACTTTCTATTATCATTAGATACATTTTTACAATTTGGGAATCAAAAAGACAACTGTGAACACTGATGGACATGTATGCTAAGTTAAATAATAGATGAACAAAAAAAAAAAAAAAATTCACTTAACAACGAGAATAGAACTATAGATGTTAGAATGCTCTGCCAATAGGAACAAACATTCCAGCTCAAGCTAAATGGTGACCATCTAAAAAAATCATCATAGAGGTCATGCTAAAATTTTGAGTATCAATTGTTGCACAAGACAAACTTGAAAAGATATGCAAATTCATTTCACTTGAAGTTGAATTGGTCCACATCTCAACTTCTTATGATGAATTTCTGCTAACAGTATTCAGTTGACTATCTGTTCAGTTTCTGCTAACAGTATTCAGTGGACTATCTGTCCAATTTCTGCTAACAATATTCAGGTGGTTATCTGTTGAATTTCTACTAACAGTATTCAGTTGACTATCTGTCCAATTTCTGCTAACAGTATTCAGTTGAATACCTGTCCAATTTCTCCTAAAAGTATTCAGTTGACTATTTGTCCAGTTTCTGCTAACAATATTCAGTTGACCACCTGTTTAATTTCTGCTAACAGTATTCAATTGGCTATCTGCTGAATTTCTGCTAACAGTATTCAGTTGATTATCTGTCCAATTTTTGCTAACAATATTCAGTTGACTATCTGTCCAATTTCTGCTAACAGTATTCAGTTGACTATCTGTCGCAAGCTCTTGACCATTTCCTATATACATACAGACCATGTCATGAACAAACTGATGATATTGGAAATCAAAGAATATACTGAAGAACCTGACGACCTGCTAACCATGGCTAAACTTAGAAAGGCACAATCTCAACTGGTATGGCCACACAACAGGATCAAACAGGACTGGTTGAGACAATCCTCCAGGAAACATAGAAGAAAAACAGTGCAGAGGTAGACAAAGAGGGAAGTGGGAAGACAATATGAAGGAATGAACCAGCAAAACATTTGCAGAAAATGCTACAGGCTCTCATGTACAACAAAAAAACCCCATGTTTTCACAACTCTGAATGGAGTTAAGGAACCAGACAAGCAAAAATTCTCTTGACTCATGTACTTCATAAAGATACAATCAACTGATCACATTTCAGGTCTCACTCTGACATGTTGATAGAAGTGCCTTTTAAATGCCCTTTCATTATCACAAATACAATCATAGTATTGGAGATCCTTCATGGACAGTCAACTTGAACATACGATTTGCTGTCTTTTTTAAATGCTCTGATAACTTTCACATCTCTGACATCTAAATATCTGAATGGCAATGATTTATTGATATCATATATCATCTTTTATGCAGCTCAGCTGTACACCAGGCAAGCAGGATGCAGGTATGTCCTGGAGCTGCCTTGAGATGGCCCTGAAGGATATGCTTTAAGACTACCCTAAGTTGGCTTAGAAAGTTATGCCTTGAGACTGCCCTGAAGTGACCCTGAAGGACATACTTTGAAAACTGCACAATGCCTCTGAAGGATATATACCTTAGGACTGCTCTGAGATGGCTTTGGGGTGGCCCTGAAGGATACACCATGAAAGTGTCCTATAGCCACCTTTATATGGCCCTATAGAATATATCTTAAGACTGCCTTGAGGTGACCTTGATATGTCTTGAGAGATACATGGTCCGCTTAATATGTGCCGATGCAAGTTCAGATAAATGCGCAATGAATCAATCCTCCTGTAACCTATGACTTTAACAAAATCATAACTACAAGGGAAGTCTGAGATACTGCATTAAAAGGTTACTCATGATATCATTTCTCATGCTTCAATCTCATCACTCATTCGTTAACACTATTATCATGACCCAGGTAATCTACCCAATGAGAATTTTAAGAAGCATGCCAAGACCAGAAAAGTATTTGTAGAGATAGTCAAAAAAAAAAAAGACAACAGAGTCAACCAGTCAAATCTGGAGTTCAAATCAGAAAACAGAAGGACAAAAAATGGAAACATAACTCACCATCAGGAGCTAAGTCGTACCCAACTGGGATAACAGAGGCACCGGCATTACATAAAGGCACTGCTAGAGAACTTGAAATCTCTCGCCTGAAATAGTGTAGGCATGCACATTTAATATATTGCTTATATTTTCCTGAATGAAATATATAATGTCCTGTGACTGGGTGAAATGAGTTGGACCTCAAAAAAAAAGTTGTTGAGAAACCTGGATTTTACTGATCTTGGGTCACAGGCCTTAAGTTCTAGACACTGCTTGGTATTTATTTTGCAATCAACTTCCTGTGGGAAGTTATCTCACTAGACACTGAATTTTATGAGACTATGTCAAACAATTTAAATTTCACTGTTGCAGCTCATTTTCAGAGAAAACTCAGAACCTCAGGCACACACTTGAAGCTTTGCTAGTGACAGTTTACAGGGGCTCTGATATTTGTAAGAGAGAAACAAAACAGATTGACTGTATAAGGTCCTTACACAGAAAAGTGTTACACATGCAACATTATGCGCAACTGTAAGCACATTTTTTGAAATAACACATAAAGAGGAAGAGAACATTTAACAACATGGCTAATTATGGATTGTTTTTCAATTCTAACCAATCTGACAAAACACGTTGATTACAGAAATCTAACTTTGGCTCTTGTTAAAAGACATGTGTCCTGCAACCAGTCAAAATGAGTCATATGTCAATTTTCCAACAGACTAAATTATCATTATCATGTAAAATCTTACTTCATAGACTTTCATGTGATGAAAAAAGTTTTGAGCTAGCGTGAAACTAGCCAGAGATATTGTAAATTGAAGACAGGTGGTGTAATACCCCAACAGCGACAACGATCAGCAGAAAAAAATTGGCAAAAATGAACAGTTTAACATAAATCTATATATTCATTTCACAACATCCTGATAAACTTATAATCTCCTCATAAGAGTAATATTTTCTTAGTCAGTGATGAGTGTTCTCTCAATTTCTGCAATATGAAAATATCAATATCAGACCACCTTTGTCACATTCAACCCGTTTTCTCTATTTCAGTGCAAGGAACTTTGACCCATTCTGACTAGCGAGACATACGCATTTGACATTTTTTATTCACAATCCTCAAATCTTTTTACGTCCACCTGACCTATCTTTTATGAAGTTTTTTTTATGGTTTTTCATCACTTTTTCCAAACTGACGGAACAAATGTTTGAGTTGATTGTGACTGATATTTTTATGTTCACAAAGAACAGATTAAAATCACAGAAAACAATCTGGTAGGCAGAACATTTTGTTCAAGTCCAATAATTTATAAATTCTCTTAAACATTGTATTTTTAACTGTTATTGGGAATTAATGTATTCAGTGTGGGTACACTGGTATTTGCTTAAGAACCTACCGGCTTTGAGCCCCGTCCGACTAAGAGCCTGTCTCTGTTACAAAATGAAATTGCCTAACAATCTGCCCCCAACAAAAAATCCACCTAGGAGCCTGGTGCAGAGTCAGGGATACTTAAGATGTAATTTCACACCAGATTGTCCATACAGTGCTAGATCTGCAGTAAAAAGGGAAGGGAGTGAATGGAAGGGGGATATAAGGAGGGGGAATGATGAGGAATGTGTAAATCAGGTCACCTGTGGACTAGGCTGTAACCATTTCTTTGTCTGCTAACACATGGGATACTGTCCATGATTGCTTCTTTGTACAAGGAGGGATAAGTTCAGTCTCCTGACTGATCAATGTTTTCTCACTCTGGTCGGTCTGGCTAATTTTAAACACTTCAGTCAAGCATATGATTGTCTGTGGATGGATGGATGGATGGATGGATGGGTGGATGGATGGACAATTGGATGGACAGTTCTGACAGGCAGATATAGTATGTGAATTGTGATGAATTTAAGTGGATGGATAAAGGGGCAGATACAGGTGGACATTCTGAAACAATAGTTCTGCTGATATCTCACCCTATTTCCTTGATCTGCCAGAAGCCACCATGTAGATACACCATTATAGGAGCACCTGCAAGTGATCAGTTTCAATACAGTAATAATATCCCCTGTAACAGGACATGGTATAAAAAGTTCCCAGATTATGTCTATAAATGTTAAAGAATGTACATTTTGTATCTGACTTAGTCACCCAAACAGTGAAAATGAAGGGGAAAACTGGCTGAATGCTTTTTTTTGTTTATATTTGTAATGCGACATATATGCTTTTTTCAATGGAATTTATGTTTTATAGATAAAGTTGGCAACCATTAATTAATTCTTAGAGATGTAGCTTATGATCAGAATAAAAATTCTGATAGCTTCCTTTGTTTAAAAAAAATCATAGATGTGGTTACCTTTTTTCGGTGCATTTTTTTTATGGAAGACATCAAATTTTTGTCTTTCAGAGTCTCCATAGGAAATTTCTGCCTCACAGTCCAATGTCCATTGTGCATGCTGGCTGCCTGAATAATAAAAATCAAATGACAAAGTCAAAGGTATGGACATAAACAGCAAACTTTTAATTCTTTCATTATGGATAAAGATTTGGAATGCCTAGTATATCAGAATGGGAGGGGAGGAGAGTAGCACCTGTGGCAAGGAGCACCTTGTAATAGTACACCCATCTCTGGTTCCTATCTGGCACCCAGCTCTCAGATGTGGCTCCTCACAGCTGTTTACAGGCAACAGTGGCAACACCCCACACAACGACTTTGACTGGCCGACTATACCATGTAGGGGTGACTAACAGACCTTCGGTGAGTTAGGGTTTCCTACCTATGCATGTGAAGACTGAATCCAGCAGCTGCTGTTAAGGAAATTTTCATGTTCATGGAGGGGAAGGCAGTCACAGCAATGGCTTGTAAAGTGCCATAGGATACAGATAATTATGGACAAGAGAAGGAGATGGACAGTGACCAACTCTTCTTCACTTTAAACAAAGTCATAGTGCAAATCATCATCCACGCAAAATTTTATGATGCCAACAGAACAGCAGCTGCTCAATCATGCAGGCAGGTGAGAAAGAACAGCACCAACAGGTCACCACATCCATCACCTGATGTCCACACTGCCAGAGCAGTTTCATCTCCAAAATTGGACTGATCAGCCATCTGTGGACTCACATCTGTGGGCTCAATTTCAACTCCAGGATGATAGATAGTCCTTGCCATTGCCAACAGATGAACAACATGCACACCTACAAATGATGGATGTGTGCATGTATGTATAAGTCTATATATAGGTACAAAAACGTGTGCCCATCTTCTGTATTTCATCCACTCTTTTGTTTTGTACCTTCTTGTAATATAGTACTGGCTATGAAATATTTCCCTAATGGTCACATACATAACTTGTACATGTGTATGTACTTGTATCCATCATCAATCCTGTGATAAATACCCTAAACCTGAAAGGGAAAGAGAGAGAGAGAGGCAGAAAGGGAGAGAGAGGTGGCAGTTATACCTTATATTTAGCACAGTTTTGCTTTAGTCTGTTTTGTTTTCTTAGTTCTCTCTCGATTGCATATCCTCCACAGGCCCGACACATTTCATTCAGATGGTAATTGTGAAGATCAAGTAAATGCGCCATAACTAACAAAATCGGTAGTAAAAATGAAAAGTCAATCACATTCTAATTAAGTGACGGTTACAAGTTTCATTAGACTAAAAAAAAAAAAATACTTTGTTCATGACAGTAAGGCCATTCCATTCCAATCGTTTAATTGATAATGCACTGGATTTTAATAAGAATTACATAGTATTCTAAATGACCTCTTACAGCACAACTAAACATAATAGATCAACCAAAACCACACTGGAGGAAATCAGAGAAATGTGGGAGTGCATTGGTCATCACAACATGATGTTCTTTTCAGATACATTAAAAATAACAGGCCCAAAATATTATATCATGACCACCTGGTACTCCGAAATTTGATATGGGTGGGAGGGGAATTCCCCTCAGGACTTTAATTGACAGGTGATTTATTGGACTGTTGGCAGTTGGACTAAAAGAATGCTGGCCAATTTGCATAGTTGTGATACAAAGAGACAGCACGTAAAAACTTCTATTGTTCTCGGTCTTCTACTATTGCAGCAATGTGATGACGGTCTGATATGTCTATTCTTTTACACTGTTGGGCCATGTCTTACTAACAATATGAATAAAATATCTCTCACCTTTGGTCATTGACTCAATATGTGATGCTATTACTTCATCAGGACCCATACGATGTGACCAGCGACTCGGTGAATAGTGATATTCCAATTCCTGTGGATAAACTTTGCTATGATGATCCCGACAGATAATGAATTTCAACACCAACAGTACAATCTGATGCTGATTGAATAAGGAGAAAACATGCAATAACACTATTTATTCATATTAATTTTGAGTGAATCACCTGCTCTCTCTGAAGGGTAACTGTTGATCATTTGAAAATTGAAATCTGGCACATTTTGTCCCTGTACATCAAAAGTCTTGCAAATCCAACATTGCAGTTACAAGCTCTGTGATTTACAGCAGTAAGATATGTCTTTATATAGTACTCTTCAGTTATAGATTTAAACAGGGCAAAGAAGAAAATTAATTTTACAAATAAACAATAATGATTATATAATGGCTAAATGTAAAATATATTCTAAACCACAACATCTGTGCATTAGGTTTGGATCAATGGTGTGGAAACCAACCTGGTCTGGTATTGTAGACATTTTGTAGACTTTTGACAATACTTAGTAAGTGCTGCAGCCCAGTTGGAAGACTGATGATCATAAAACTGGCTGCTCAATTATATGCTCTTGGCTCAAACCCAGTCAACTTTGTGCTTGATTTTTGATACAGACAAAAGTTAAAAAGATAGATCATCAGACACATGTTACTGCAGGAAACCGTATAATTTGGCTTATGAAATTTTATTTGTTTTTTCACATCTTCTGTGTCAGATTCATGTCATCCTTGACAAATGCCACATTTTCTTTTAAAGGTGAAATACTTTAGATATCAAGACAGAGACTATCTCCTGACAAAAGAACAAACACCAAGCAATATATGTGCTCAAATCTGATTAAAAATCACCGAAGTGGACCGTCGAGTAGACCATGTGCGAATGCTGTCTTGTTAATCATTTTGGAATAAGTTAACAACTTCTGATCTTTGATTCATCACTTCTTTTGAATATAAACTTTGGTACCATTTGGCAAAATGAATCATTTAACTCTTCTTTGGTCCCAAAACAGATCTATCTAGGGCTCCACTTAAAATGTGAAATCTCTCATTAAAACTAACATTTTCAAAGACACTGCATGAAGGTTTGCCAACGTGAGTCCTTCTAACAATTGTTTGTTCACATTGTCATAGATTACAGACTGTACTATGCATTGAACTTGATTAACTTGACATGAAACTGTCTCTTCAACAACAATTTAGAAGGCTAAATGTATTTAAATCCAGCTTTTGAATAAATGCATGCATTTCAACTTCTTGAACATCTAGATAATGAAACACATGGGAAAAAAACAATCTTCTCTGAATAAAAGAAAAAAAAATACTTATAAATACATAAATAAGAGCAAAGCCTGTAAGATGAGAGTTACTTCCAAACATGCAAGTTGCCAGTCATTGCTTCGGAAAGTTTGCATTCTGGATTGATCTATGTTTCGGTCCAAAGGTGGTTATAAATGTAGATTTAATTGATCTAGAACTAGCAACACAAAGCCCATAAAATCTAATTAAGATCCTGTAGTCTGGATCTAAATATCTGCTCTTTTCTTTCCACAAAGGAGTTAGGAGCAGAACAGAAGACATTGGCAAAGGTGTGATGAGACTGACCAAAAACAGCTTTATATACTATTATTAATGCATATCATTAGACTGCATCAGAATTAACCCATGTCGTTCGCATTGCATAGTTATAAACCAATGGTAAAATTCCCTGTGCATGATTATTACATATTTATACAGACAGGCATATAAATCTGCGCTATGCCTGTCACTTCAATGTGTTATTTCACATCTTGCCTAAACTTACAGTTTATCGAACCCAGTTTTGTCGAACTGTCACACAATAAGTGTAGCTGCATCTAAAACAGAAGATCGTTCAATAGTCAATAGATTTTTTTCTTAGAATAAAAGTATGAGAAATTCCATGGTTAGAGCTGAAAACCACGAAAGAACAGAAATCAATGGCCAAATTCAAATTCCCTCCGTTGTAGTCTGTAATCAAATGAAACAATGAAGCTGGAGGAGAACATCAAAGTCTTGGGCCTACTCAACAAGTTACACATCGATTCACACTGATCAGCGATCACTATCATGAGCAAAAGTGATCATATAATTATGATATATATGAGTGAAAGCTCACACATGTTTGTTTATGTATCAGACAACTCTCTTGTGCTCTCATGCTATGCCTATGTTAGACCACTTTTGTGCATTTCTTTGTAACTGCTAGGAGTCTGACGCTGGCCCATCTGATCCAGTTTTTTTTTTAAGCCTTTCAGTATTAAGAGAGTAGGATTATCTCGGCTTTAAGTGGCTGCCTGTATTTAGATGAGAATATCTGTGGGCAGAAATTTGGAAATTTTGCAGATAGCGGCACTTTGCCTATTGTTCATTGATTTTTAATTGCCAAGAGTTCTTTAGGCTAACGTGTGTAACATACACACCGAACTTCCAAAATATATTCGCTCTTATCTGTGAAGCACTGGACATCAGGCTTCCCTACCCAAGAAGCCAAGGGATCATTGAGTCACTGAAAAATGCAGGTTTCGATCTTTGTATCCCTCTATCCCCAACAGTGGGATCCACGAATTGAACCCACAACCAGTGACATGTTGTTTGCACCACAGAAGAAACACCAAACCACTTGGCCATGATGACCCCCTCTGATCTAAAACGGGTGTGATATCTTACAGATCTAGATGTAGTTTACGCTGAGATTCTATAACATCCTCTTAGGATACCGTCTGGTCCAAGGAGTTACCTTTGGTCACACCAATAAATCTGCAGACTGCGATGGGAATAGTCTCAGCGTCACAAAAATTTCACATTCTGTATAATTAACATGTAATCTAGATCTAGATCTACTTTAGTACTAGTCAGTTCAAGCCCACTTACAAATGAATATTTCACGTAGGCCTATTATATCTGAGGAAAGGACTGGATGTGGGGAGGGATTTGAGGAAACACATGGTCAGTCAGGCGTTACGATATAGATTATAGGCTAGCATTGTGTTCTTATGGTTGTGGGTGGAAGCAGCTGACTCAAAACAAAACACCCTAAGAATTAAGATGTTATGAGTCGAAAAGTCGAAGTGTAAGAGCTATCGCCGGTCATCCAGACTGACGAACCGACAACTCGCCAAGGCAGAGCTTTGTCCCTTCCGGCTCGTTCGGTTGGTTTGTTTTTCTTAAGCCTTTCAATCCAAAGAAGTAGGATTATAATAATAATAATAATAAAGGGCATTTATATAGCACCTCACCCCTGGAGGGCTCGAAGCGCTTTACAGCAGAACCA
>JBCEWB010074304.1:0-13106 GCA_039654565.1 Peronia peronii | reverse complement strand
ATACATACATACATACATACATACATACATACATACATACATACATACATACATACATACATACATACATACTAGATCAATCGTTAGATCGATTGATAGACAATTGGATAGATAGATAGATGGATATTAGATGGATGGATAAGTGACTGGAAGACAGGAGACAAAAAAAACCCCAAAAAACAACAACAGACAATTGAATGAACTAACTGCCACACAGATTAGCAACTGAGTAGGTAAGAGAAAGGAATACATTGAGATATACAGCAAGAGACAGAGAGAGAGAGAGAGAGAGAAAGACAGACAGAGAGAGAGAGAGAAATGACTTATGAAGAAAAGTATAAAATAACAGATGGAGATGGTTGCATGTTTTTTTTAGTTCTCCACAGGTACGCTTGAAACACAGAAACATCCACACTTTGCAAGGATTAGCTCACTACAAATAGCACATTTCTTTATCTTTTTTATTATGATACTTACAATAACTGAAAACATGATTATCAGCTTATCAATATTGCACGAAACACAGTGTGCATTCAACAGAACAACAAGTGCCTGAGTACTCCCATACTATGTGGTCTGCCCATTAGGCCACACAACTATCTGTCTTGCGACCAGGTCAAATGAGTTGGAAGTCGTGCTGAGCGATAAAGATCCACGGCCATTTTCGATCATTTGTAACTACTTTCCGACTAAGATACTAAAATTTTTTTTGTTTTCACAAAATGACAATTTAACTTTTAACCTGAAAAAAGAAAAATTTTGGTATTACAGTCGGAAAATATGTAAAAAAAACAGTAAAAAACAACTGTAACTCAAAATCACCCGGCGCGACTTCTGACTTATCTGCCCTGGGCGCAAGACATTGTGATTACATGAGGCTGACACAATGACAAAACCTTTTGTCAGTGTTCTGCGATGCTAAACGCATGGCAAAATGTAACTGATGTTTTATGGTATTCCTGAGCATAAGAGATATCACATCTAAGGTAATGTCATTAAAAAAGACCTGTGCCATAACAGCTATTAACTCTTATTACCCGAAGTGATGATTCAGTAGTCTGAGCATGGGTGCCAAAGTGGTGACTCAGTTATCACTTGAGCTGACATGCGGTTAGCCTCAAAAACATCATGCTACATAGCCTTAAATAGAACCACTTCAAAACTACAAAAGCTTTACAATGGAAAAAGAAACAAAACTAGCAGAGATGGCTTGAAAGATGGGTAGATTTGTATTTTTTTCATATGCTATATTCTTATATACCCCAATTTAACAAATTCATGAAGGGAATTTATTCCGGCAAAACAGAAAATTAACTACAGGTAACAAGAGTTAATTCAATAAAATCATAATGGCATAACTCATCAGAAACATATGATCCACAACTTTATTGCCCATCTACACAAAAAGACAACTAAACACAATACATGAGCTGACCATGAAGCTGAACTGCAATAAAAAAATACACTAATACACTAATATACATTCCTCTCACACATAAATATATCAAAAACATTTTGGACTGATGTATGTTGTGATCAAATTCTGGATGTGACATAACAGAACCTGTAACCTGCTCATTCCGATATCATCATTGTCACATGAGAAATATTTACCTCTGTTTGAGTGTTATCAACAAGAAGATTAAAAGAAAGTGATTCAAAGAGCTGACTTTTTTTTATGTTTCAGCTCTGCAAAAAAATAAATAAATGAAAATATTGGAAACATATACACTCATGATGATGTAGATTTTTCATTATTGTCTCTGTACACAGATATCATAATACTGTTATATATTTGGTTGTTGAATTGATCACATAATACTGTTATATATTTTGAGTTCCATTCTATTTTGGTTCAATCTCAGACTGAGCTGTGATTTCAGGTTGCTATTTTGCCAGGATGACATATAAATTCTTATCATCATTAGAGCCTGATGAGACATCTTTAGCTGTTTCACTGCAAACACCAATTTTGTATTCCTATACTAAAAGGTAATGATGCCATCAGTCTCACATGCTCCATTTGCATTCCACCAGCATGCAGTACTGCCCACTATGTACTAACCAACTGGCATCCAGCCTTTACTTTCCCACAAGCAATCAGAGGTATAGAATCACAATGAGTGTCATGTTATGCTACATGGAGAAACAGATTATAAGTCTGATTTTTGCCCTTATCACTACCTCATTTGCCAATCATCAGCGTGGAGTGGCTATCAGAAGTTCTGTGAACTGGCACAAACATCTGGTCAGTGGCCGGAACTTTGGATTAGACATGGGAGAGGGGTTGATTGGTT
The DNA here is from genome assembly GCA_039654565.1 of Peronia peronii. Classification (NCBI taxonomy): domain Eukaryota; kingdom Metazoa; phylum Mollusca; class Gastropoda; order Systellommatophora; family Onchidiidae; genus Peronia; species Peronia peronii. The sequence goes on along the minus strand of JBCEWB010074304.1, from coordinate 10,809 downwards.
TTTGGGCTGACTTTGGGCATACCACATACTTTTAAATATGTGGTTAAGTATCCCTTGGTCCCTAATATGCCCTCAGCTAGTTCTGTGGGCACACACTGGCTTCAATAATGACATGTCCAAAATAGCAAAAATGTTATTTAACACAAGATTTGCGTAGATTGTCAAAATGCATCATTTGATTACTGGTTTGTATATATATCACATTAATTAATAAAATAATGATAAGCACACAGACTTCTCCTGATTTTCTTCCAACTCATTTAATGTGTGTCTCACAAAAGGGCTGATAAATAGGATACATTTTGCTGTGATGCAGTATACATGTAACTTAGCACAATGCCAATAATACATTAAAAAACAGCTCTGTATCATTTTATTGCAATGTTGTTAACTTTCAGTCCTGAGAAAATTCGAAAAATATGATTGTCTCAGCTTTAAGTATGTGCCCAGTTTGGTGAGTTGAATTTTTGTAAGAGAAATTTGGAATTTGTATATTGCCTGGACAGCTGTTTCTCCACCTATTCTTGATTCAATTTTCAACTGCTAAGGGTTCTTTAACATGTGCAACATACACACGGGACCTACTAGATATACTCACCTTTATTTAAGAAGGTAGAGGTTGGGCTTTCCTACCTAAGAGAACTGCAGGGCCACTTAAAAAAAAAAGGCAGGTTTTAATTTTTCCCATATCCCAATGGGATTTGAACCTGCAATGCTTTTAACTCTGTTATTGAGAGGCAGCTGCCTAATCTTTCGGCCAAAGAGTCCCCACTAAATGCATCTCCAAATTTCACTCTTTAGCAATAGTGGAATTGTGAAGAATTTTTAGGAGGATATGACATTCTGGTTTTTGTCTCTTGTAAATAAACATCTGGGACCCATCCTCTTGTAGACTGCACCATTTTCACAGAGCTTTGGCCAAACAAGTGACGCTCATAGTCAATCAACTGTCGCCAGAATCCTTCATTAGGGTGGATAACAGATCTGCGGATTTTCACATGGTGGTAGGCTTGCTCAAGGGTCAGCCGTTGATATTTCATGAGATAGGCGATGCAGACTGATGCAGAGCGACTAATACCTGCCAGGCAGTGGACTAGAGTTCTCCCCCCTTTCTTGTCAACCTGCAGTTAGAAAAATGCTGTTATGTGTCAATGAATGATAAAATGAAATAAGAAAAGAACAGAAAAAGAAAGCACACAAATCCATTGTGCAAAATCTTCATAAAACAAAAGAACTATTCAACTTCATAATACAAAATTAAATTCTATTCATACTTAAAGAAGTGCTTCCATTTAAATTGAAAGATAAATCAAACTTTAACTTACTCAATGAGTCAATGTCTTCCCCATTTGCTCAATTTCTCTGTTGCATGAACATTTCTTTTTTTTTTATTGTAGATCAACATCCAGTTATTTACCCAGGCTCCATCCAGATGACCAAGCTCATGACAACCCAGTGCTTTAATAACATAATAAGGATCTATACTTGATAACAACTGAGTGTTAACTAAAAATAATCATACATTCATTTACGGGATATGTCCTGCAAAATTTTACCTGTGCTCCATATGTAGGCAATGCCAGGACATAATGTCATACAAGAATTCATGATTGTAAGCTCACAATGAAGTAAAGAATAGTTAAAGTAGGCCATATCACTATATCTCTCACAAACTTATAAGGGCAACTGTTTTTAGAAAGAGTTCAATAATCCTGAACATGGTTTCCCCCAGAATTCGGCAAGAATTGTTTGATGAAGATAAATTATTATTTAACCATACCTTTATCTCTAAACACCCTTTCATTTATAATGTAATTAAAATCCCAATTTTTCAAGTAAATAAAATGTGGCACTTGAAACTCTTGCCTAAAACTGGTGTGGGCAAAAAACATTTTCCTTGACTGACATACCTGATCTATTTTATCAGCACATTTATCAAAGTGCACTCCTAGTCTAGCATTTGGTGAATCATCAATAGGAATCTGCATGTAGTCCAGGTTGGGCAGCTGTAAGTTGGGGACTTCCAGGGTAACATTGATGACCTGTGTGATACCCAGTGTTCGAATCTTCTCTCTTCGTGCAGCTGTGGCACTGCTCAGAAAGAGGCAGTTGGTGATCTCGACTGTCAAAATTTGGAAAGAAGATTGCTAGATTCGTGTTAATGTAATACATAGTTGCTGAAATAGATCTAGATCTAGTTGCCCTATACATGCATCTCATCAAGGGCAACGGAGAACACACTTCTCCCCTCCCCCCCCCCCCCACACACACACACTTCCCTCTTCCAAATCACTCTATAATGATTGTTATGTGGGTGAAGTTACCTTGCCCATTTTTTAAGATTATTCTTCATGGTCTATTTCAAGCACATAGACGTCTACATTTCATGTTGCTTCTCCAACTCGATCTATTGAAATACCGCACTTGAATTTTAGCGGTGCAAGAAATGAAGGTAAAGATAATGGACTGTAGGTGTAGTGGTGCCTGATTTTGTAATGGGAAGACACACTGAATGTCTCGTGCCATGTAAATATTTAACATCAACTGTAGGAACTGTTTTCAGTGAACTTACCAGCTGTCATTGATTATGTATGTTTACAAACTCTCGTCGCCATTTTGTAAACCATTGATGTTTCTACGGCTACGCAGAAGAGCTCTTTCAGGCGAAATAGTTCCCTGCCTTTGCGTTACTCGTCAAAATAAGCATCTATTTCAAACCCAGGTTAAAAAAAAAAAACCGGATGGAGAGACAGACAAACAGATTGACGTACAGACAGAGTGATAATTATACAGACTGACTAAACGTCGGGTGGCAACAGACATAAAATAGACGAACAGGTAGATACAAACACACACACACACAAAATAATAAATAGATATATTTCACCGAAAGTAATGAGCAAAATACACAGACAGAATGGCAATAAAAAAATATAAGATAGCTTGACGAGTGACAGACAGATGGGTAGAATACATACATGCCTGGAGACAGTCAGACAGATAATCGGCAGTCAGACTAATGCTAACGTGATTTGACAAAACGCCTTTTTCCAAAAAATGCGGTTCCGAGGAAATCGCGATTTAGTTTTCCGATCTCCCAATTTAAAGATAGTGAACAAAATAAAGTTTTTGGTGGTTGAAGTAACACAATATGATGTCTTTTAACTGTGTGTAAAATTTTATTTAAATTGGTGTAGAAATAAATAAACTGTGATGAAAAAGGCGTTTTGTCGAATCACAACTCAAACGTGAAACGCCTTTTTCTAGAAAAAAGGCGTTTTGTCGCGTTTTGCTGAAGGGATAGGCATTCTTGCGACCAGGTTTACTCAGCCAAAACGCCTTTTTTTTTTTTTTTTTACAAAACCGACATAAATAACGCTGTTTCTTTTTTCATGAGTAAGTCTACATTATTTTCATTTGTTTGTTTTTTCGCGACGGGTCAAGTTTAATAGGATGACTGATGGTCAGTTTGAGTTGTTATAGGCATGGTTCCAGTATTTTTTTTTTTTCAAAAATAGCACGACGTCGTCCCTGTCATATCTTTCCCATACAATGGTTAGAACAGTTGCAGTTTTGGAGTACATGTCTTGTATTGGGTGTTTCATTCTCTGAGCACAGAGCTCTCTTTCCTTTCTAGTTGGCGTGGAAGCTGACATTGCAATAGAGTGACAAGTAACTGTGAGATTGGAGGTAGAGATGGTTGGGCGAGTGTGTTTAAACATGATGGAAAGAAAATATATTGTTTCTGATTGTTTCACTTTTGGAATGGTGAGCACCTGCAGGCAAACCTGAAAATATGTTGCATGCTGTGTTGTTTACCATTCTATTCTTTTGCTGGAATCTTCTGTTGGGGAAAATAACTGACAGATCGGGCTTTAAGATGTTCAAATTTTAATATTCAATGGTGTGATGTACAGGATGAATGCTGAACAACTCCGAGTTACCAAATCGTGTCCCAGCAGGAGCAGTAGAAGCAGAAGTTGATATTGAACTAAAATGAGCTCACTGTACTGTTACTCGTTATCTCGTTATAAGGATTATTTGAAGTAAATGGATCATTCTCTCCACTATCACTATCATTCTGATGACACGTTCTTTGAGTGAATAGGGACATTATTGAACTAGGATGTTAGCAAAACTGAGGTGACGAACAGGTTTGGTTGTCACACGTCTTGCAACTTAAGGTCTGGGAAACCATCAGTATCCTCAATACCATAAGAGGCTGACACCTTGGGCGTCTCTGCATTCTCTTGTTTAGCCTTGTGATGCTTGTGTATTGAGTTTTAAAGCGCTTTTACAAAATGACGATGGTGATGATGAGAAGGGGGCATCGAGCTACTTGCTGGACTGGCATCTGATAAATTATGATGATGATGTTCCTTTTGCTATTAAAAACAAGATAGCAGAGGCCCGAAACTTTGTATGGATACATCAAGTTGATATTACAAATTGCAGGTCTATACCCTGATATTCAAACACAAGAAATGATGATGAGTACAAACATAACAGAAGAAAAAAAGAAAACTGACTGCCCAATGATTTCCTTGAAAAACGCCAAGGGATTTTTGGGAAGAGAGTTGGTGTTGATATGAATACGACAAGGCAGAGAGAGAGAGAGAGAGAAAGAGAGAGAGAGAGAGAGAGAGAGAGAGAGAGAGAGAGAGAGGGACAGAAAGAGACGCATGAAGCCATGAAGTTAAAATCTGGAACTTTCCTCCTGAACGTTGAGTTCTCGTCTTATCATTATATTTTTTCCGTAATTTTTCATTGCTTATTTTTCAAAGTTTATGAATCTCAGTGCAAAAACAATTGAGTGACAGTTGGGACTGCTACGTCCCCATTTCGACGAAAGAATCTGATCTTTTACGCCAAAAGCATAGTGAATCACGGAATTTCCCATGATGGTCAGTGGTTGGCTTGGGGGAAGGAAACTATCATGAAATTTTGTCTCGTATATGCGCAGTGCCGTCTTGTATGAGCAACTCCAGATGAACGTCTGCGCGTGAGGTAGCAGAGAAAGCTCACAAATGTTATGTGGACGAAATCAAGGAAACAGCTCTCGGTCTGAGAGTTATGGTTTCAAATTTTAACGATTGATACAACTATACATTCTATTTAAATTTGCTATACTTTAGGTGAAAGATTAGGTAATAACAATTATCGACACTTGATGCCATGCGAGTGAGTATGGACTTAAATGGAGATCTATGTGGGAAAACGATTTTCACAATATACTTTTATTAAACTAAGTAAGGCCACAGAAAAAGGGCAATAAAAGGAAGATTAGACAAAATTATTATCAAGAAACCTTATCAATGAAAAGGCGTTCTGTCACATTACAAATCATATCGCAAAGCGCCTTTTTTTAACGTAAAAAAAGACGTTTTATCAAATTAAAGGTGTTTTGTCATCTCACTCGACCTCAGGCGAACACCTATATTCCGAAAAATAGGCGTTTTGCCAAGTGAAAGGCGTTTTGTCATCTCACGCGGCTACAGACGAACGCCTTTATTTCGAAAAAAAGGCGTTCTGTCGAATTAAAGGCGTTTTGTCGCGTTTCAGCAGATTAAAAGGCGTTTTGAAAAATTGTTTTCTTAAAATAATTCAAAATTGGTTGTGCGTTCTCAAAACCTGATAAGTTCATAAGATGAGGAATGTTGTTGAGAATCCAGTTATGCAATAAAAAATTTTGGCGCCAAAATCGAAAAAGGCGTTTTGTCAGATCACGTTAGAATGGACGGATGCACGACTGGATACATATAATAGGTGGTAGTCTGTGATGATAGATGAACTTTATATTTATATGTCTTATGAATACTAAGACAGATTACTATAATGTAGGAAAAGAAAATGGACAGAGTGGGGAGATGGAGAAAAGAGGGAGGGAGGGAGGGAGAGACAGAGAGAGCGAGAGATGACTAAATCAAGAGCAGAGATTGAAGTGATAGGATGATAGACTGATATGGCACATACTGTCTCTATATTTCACAAGTCTCACAGGAAGCATTGACATTTTACAGATGTAGAACACTTCAAAGGGATAATGGCATTTCTTCACGTTTTTATTATGAAAAACAAAAGTATGGGTAAAAACATCACTATTAGCATATCAATATCGTACCAAATACACCATTGCATGTACTCGACAAAACAGCGAGGGCCTGGGTGTAACAAGAGTATTGCTAAGCTCTGCAGTCTGCCGATTATATCAACACTTTGTTTGATTACATAAGGCTGCCACAATTATAGCAAGACATTTCAAACAATATATCGTCAGTGTTACACGCATTCCGTGCAAGTCCGAATTTTGGGAATTTCGTTTTTTTCTCCTCCTTCAAGGTGAGCTAAAAATACGCACTGATACCATCGTGAGTCAAAATGACCCATAGAAATGCAGGAAAAATCTGCAAAAATCCCACAAAAAAACCTCTTATTTGTAACAATTTGACATCAATTTTTACTCTCTGTTGAAAAAATACTCAGACTGAGCTGAGTGGGTTGCTTGCGACACCGACGTTATGTCTAATCTACTTTGATAAAATGTCTTCTTTATCACAGTTTAGGTTTTCCCGCTAGTTGTTCATAGACAGCCAACCATAATATTAAATGACAATCTGCTGCATCACTCCATCCTCTAAAAACTGTATTTTGTTCACTTTTTGTGTCAAAATAGAGATCATAAAACTGACTCTCCATTCTTTAGAAACATGTAAGTTCTCAAAGAAAGGGCAGGTTATCAAAGTACATTAGATGTGACTCCACAACTAGTTTGTACCAATAAAAATACCTATGACAAGACAATTGAACAAAATATACATAGAAACAATTTTATTGATGATGGCAATAATCAACGACAAAACAAAAAAGCTTCACAAAAATATACAAGCCCACGTTCACAGTGATACATAAGATGAAGAGTTTTCGTCTTTTCTGTCATGTGAAGAAAAATGGGGGAGATACAATAATTAATAACAAAAATTTTACGTCAAGCCAAAGTGTTAATTCTGTGGCCTTTCTCAATGTGAAACCTATTTGCTCTAGATCCTAAAGTCCTGGGTTACATTATGTAGGCCTACAACAATAAAGTCAGAACAATGTGAAGTATACTGGACTGATGTGGGTCATAAGAATAAGGAAACAGCTCCCTGCACTGGTTACATGTACTATAACTACACAAGTTGTGATTTCATTATTTTTTATTGTGTGTGTTCAATTTCTGCTTTCTAGCATCCTCATTCATAGTATCTAAGTTAAACTGAAAGTCTACAGGAAAATAAAGTATTCATTTTCATATATTTATAACATTCCTTTAGCAGAACTCTTTCTATGGTGAGATGAGAAGAATCAAAAGTGAAGTCACCTTCCTGCAGAATGATGTGCTCTGTTTGGCTTTTGTCCATTTGGATTTCTCACAACACGGCGGTAAAGCTTACAATACACTATTGTATTACTTGTCATATTGTCTTTGGATAAATCAAATCACATCCATGCCATGCATATGCATATGCAGATACGACTGCAACAACTAATAATAGTGGATTATGATGATTCATGTCAATGAGAGATAGAAAATAATTTCCCCATGGGAAAAGTAGAAAGATAATGGGCTGCTTCTGTAATTTATCAGAGTTTAAATACTTGATTTCCATGTCTATACATCAGGCACATTTTTGGGGCCACTTTTCATTTTCACTGAGCTTTATATTTTACTGAAATGAAAACAAAGCATGTGTAAAAGTTTAGGGAACAAACTAATTGTCAACCTGATACTGAATGTAATTCAGGATTAGTGGCTGGATGAGGCTAAAAACCTGACTTCAGTCAGAACAATGTGGAAAAAAAAAATACAAGAAAAGAAATGGAAATATCTGAAAAACATCTAAAAGATTATCTTGAAAAAAAACTCATTGTTAGGCTGTAAGCTAACAAGGCAAGATGCAATTTCTTGGTTTCCTTAGGTCAGGACAGGAAGGATTCAATGCAAAAACACACCTTGATGACAACAAAAGAATGAAAATCAAACTGCGCACAGATATCACTTCTTGTAAGAAAATGTAAATATCCTTTGAGAGAAGTATCTAAATACTATCTTGCATTATACACTTGAGGGGAAATAATTTCATTCTAGTATTTCTTCCCTAACCTATTAATGCTGTTGAAACTGATTCATTTTCTATCATGACATTTCTTCCAACTTTTTCAATTTCGCACATTGTCACCACTCCATGATAACAGCACAAGTCATATTCATGTCAAAATCTGTGAATACCTTATGGCATTTCTGAGCATGACAGCTATTTGGTGTGATTAAGGAAGAAATGCACCAATAGCATTACATGTATTCATTCAACAGAATCATAACAGCATAGTTCAGTGAGTGAGTTTTGTTATGAGATCTTTTTTTTTCAATATCTGAAAAGTGCTGACATGGCTTGTGCCCTTATCACAGAACAGTGACAACATTTAAATATGAAATTAATAAAGAATGTACAACCAAAAAAAATGTCTGCCTTCTCATTTCACACTGTATCCAGCTATCGCTTGAGGTATAACGAACATGGGTTATGGCTCTAACACATTCCACATCCTTTCATGATAATACAACATGGCAGAAGTCATTCAGGCAAAATGTCAATTCATAAGTCAATAATAAATCATCAATGCTGAAAACTACAAATGCTGGTGACATATTCAGGGGTTATCTATGCATCAAATTAATGCCATTTTTAAGTATTACTAACATTAGCAGAATGTTAAAAATTTGACATGATCTACATTTGTCTTGCCATCAGGTTAAAAAGAGGCTGATTTCAAAGAAGGATTTAAGAAGAAAATCAGATTTTACTGACCACAGTGGCCACAAGATTAAAACTGAACGTGAATATCTTAGCAAAGAAGGTTCATATCTGAACAATGTTTTCTCGCTGACGTAAATCACATGTACATTCATGTCCTTTTCAGCTAAAACTGACACCAATAAATCTATATAGGAAAAGTTGATATTAGACTCATTCACTTGTTGCGTGACATCTCTCAACAAGTAGTGGCAAATTATGATTCCAAACAAGATACCAATTTCATTCCGTATAAATCACCTAAAAAAATAATGGGGGTAACATTATAAACAAGAAAACTGCAACATTCAAAGAAAGGAGAAAATGGTAATACTAGAAATTACATATTCTAGGAAATAATAAGCCCCCCTCCCCCACCTCTGAGGTTCATTTGGTTTATAATGAGTGTCTCAATCGGTTGTTTCTGGTAAACTGATGGCTGAAAGCATAACAAACAGTCAAAAAAAAAAAAAAAAAATAACCAGAACTGAAATAGGCTGTCACATTCTAATTAAATATGAGCAGCAACAGACAGCAATCAAATTATCTAAATCTACATTTCTTTCTTTCTTGGAAATGATACAATGAACCAAAGAGTATATATTGATTTTATATATATATATATATAGTTGTATTTACACGAGATTAATAAATAAACCAATATGACCAACATTCACAAATTAAATTTATAAAAAACACAGTAAATAAACATAAACCTTTCAATATCACAGTCAAAGTCAGTTATAAATGTGGAATCTAATGACATGAAAGTCATAATATATTTAAAATTCTGACAGAAATGAATGTGTGAAAGGTAAGCCAAAATTGTCTGGACACTGTCATTTTATCACTTCAGAAAGAGTATATCATGTGATCATATCGTCATCAATAAAAACAGACATTTTACTTAAGCCCTTCACTGCTATGCATATTTTCTCCCCCAGTGCTAATTTCACAAAATGAGCAGAATCACCAATAGATTATAATGTAATTTCATTTCTGTTGAGATTAAAACCGCTTCACTGCTCTATCGACGCACGACGTATGTCATAATATGACTGGGGCCAGATGCACTGTTGGTGTATAGCGTACGTCACTGTAAAACTGTGTTTGATGGTTACGTATGCTATACGTCAATGGAGCATCTGACCCCCGTCATATTCAGATGTACATGGTATGGTACGTCAACAGAGCAGTAAAGGGGTTAAAATATTAAGAAAACAAATTCAGCATCTTTGACAAAATTAATCAATCTTTCATCTATAGAGAATATGTGAGATGATCCAAGTTGTCTAATACCTTGATAACACTTTTATACAAGACAAGTTACTGCAATAGCAAATTTAGCTAAGGGAGGGGAGGGAGGGGCTCTGAGAAAAGCAGTTATATTGAGAGAATTTTCAAATTTCGATTAAATGCATATTGCTAGTAAACATTTAATACTAATTTGGGTTCAGCAACTACAGCCTCTTTCAAATATTTTATGTGAAATTTGAAAATGCTGAGAAATATCAAGAGTTAAGCTGAGAAACATGCGTTCAAAGGCTCCCTTTCCCTAGATGACTAAATTCACTATTCAACAGATTCCTCTAATACAGGTTTGAAACAAATACAAAAAAAAAATGTACATTGAGAACAAATAATAAATTCCACAATTGCTTCACGACTAAAATTCTCACTAAAAATAGGTCTCAAAGTGCTACAAATTTACCACCAAAACTTGACACTACAGAGACTGGCTGACATTTTCTATTCACGGGATATTGGGGGATGTTGTTTTATCATACAAATCTGCATTATACATTATATTCTGTCTATCATATCTCCTTTCTCCCATCCAATAATTACGTTATTCTTTACTCATACTACACACACACATATATATATATATCTATCTATATCTATCTATCTATCTATCTATCTATCTGTCTGTCTGTCTGTCTGTCTGTCTGTCTGTCTGTCTGTCTGTCTGTCT
>JBCEWB010074293.1:0-13107 GCA_039654565.1 Peronia peronii | reverse complement strand
TAACACGCTCACCCTGATAACACGATCGTTCGAGTTTGGTCCCAAGGGTGAGCGTGTTATCGGGGTTCCACTGTACTAGAATTCAAGTACAATTTAATGTTCATGTTTGTATGTGTATACCTTGTTTTCATATTTATTTAATGTCACATTTTCAATAAACCTCATGTGGCAGACCATTTTGTTTACCACTGATGAGTCCATACTGGATGCTGTGTCCAAGAATGATGATGCTTTTGAGGGAGAAATGCTCAGTGAGGATGAGGATGTTGCATTTGAAAGACCCAGCACAGCTGATGCTGATGATGATGTGAGTTTTTAGCCTTTGTGTTCATCATAGCTGCACTTAAATAAAATAGTACTGCTGCCTTCTTTTGTGTCGGGTGATTTTGCATTAAATGTTATGTCACTTGATATCTGTATGAAATACGTTTTGCTGTGATTGTAAGAAATGTGCTTTGCATGGATATTTAGTTGTTCTGTTTTCTTTCTCTTTTTTTTTTTTTTTTTGGTCATTTGGGGGGAGGAGGGACTTTTATCAATGCTCATTATAAGAGAATATGATGCTTGTTTGTGTGCATTGTTAGTTTCTTGTTTGAATTGACTGAGTTTGATATCACAAACCTATGTGGCTGTAGGCAGAAAGTTTATCTCTGATCTAGATAAGAAGAGTTATTATGAGGCTTCTTTAGCATGGAATAAGAATTGTTAATGGGAGATGTTTCGCAGATTATCTACCCCTCCCAAAAGAGGGACTCGTGTAAGGGGAGATCATTTTGACCAGCCAAATTACTTCCCTTTCCCAGCCAAAGAGGTCTATAGCAAACATTGTAAAGAGGAAAAAATCCCTTTACACCTTGCCATTCGAAAGAGTGATCACCAAAACATTTGATAAAATTATAACAATAAAAAGAAAACATTCTTTTTACATCATAATTTTTTTGGGAATTTTTCATGGTGTATGTCTCAAGTAAAAACCGCAGAAGTGATTTGTTTTCCTCTTTACACTGTTTGTCCAGTCCCTCTTGTGTCTGGTAAAGGGAAGTAATAGGTCTGAGCACAATGATCTCCCATTCTTGTTTCCTCCATTATTTATGAATCTCATGTGTGTGATGTTTATAAAGTGGATTGAGCACAAATGTTTGGACACTCACAGGAAAGACAGAAGGAAATAGATTTGTATTGTATGAAAGACGGGCACTCACTGCCATCTTGTCAATATTCTCTCTCTCCAGACTCGACCATTTACCAGAGCGGCTGGAGTTTTGCCACCAGAAAAGAAGAACTCTACAACACAAAGACCAGGGACAAGCTTTGTGACAAATGTTGGGGATGTGCTGGTCTACAAAGCAAACAGTAAGTTCCTGTATCAGCGGTGTAGCTGTGATGTTTTCCCACAGTTGCCTTCTAGTTGACAAGAAATTCAGCCTCAGTAAAATTTACACCGTGTACAATATTAAGGCAGTCTAACTCTAGGCATGTCAAAACAGCCACTTATTTTAGTGGCGAGAGAGATTCTTGAAAAATGTCTACTCAGTCATCTTACCAGGATTGCTATTTTATAGTAATACATTCTCCTCATATGCTAAAGTAGACTGCTGGACAGTAGCAGCTTGACATGCCAGGTTATTGCTGTTGTATGTAGTGTGGTATCCTATGAAAGACAGAGAGAATTCAGCATTTCAGGTTGGTTGTATTTGGATACTATCATTTTTCTTTGTTTCTTCTGCTCAGAACTGCAGCTGTTGTTCACAGCCACCTGGGGGGATCTCCACTATCTGGGCCTGACTGGGCTGGAAGTCGTGGGCAGCGAAGGTGAGGGGCTACCACTCGTACTGGACATGCTGACCGCTGCACCCACGGACTTACGACATTTGGCTGGCAATGAGAAGGACGATCGGACCTTGGATAAGTAAATATCATTGGGTTTTACTCTGTGATATATATATATACAGATAGATAGAGAGAGAGAGAGAGGCAGAATACTATCATGCTGGTCTATGAGAGAACCTGAAATTTGTCCTCTATAACACTTGTTGCAGTTACTGAGGAAAATTATGAACATAACATTTTGTTTCTGTATCTTGAATGTAGGTAATATAACAGTATAGGCTTTTTTCCTTGTTTGTTGATATATCTAAAGTGATCTTCGTTGTACAGAAAAATGGGAAACCTCTTAGTTTTGTGAAATGATCTTGTAATATAAAGAAAGGAAGCCAAGAGTTGTAGAAATCAATTTAATTTTATATGCTAATCCTGAGATGCTCTCCTGTTGATCATTGAATATTTCTCCTCCATTTTGCCTCACTTCTCAATTGGTTTGTGACAATTCTCCTTTAATTTGCAACAATTCTCCACTATCTTGTGACAATCTTCCTCTTGTGCTGTTGCAGACTATTGGATGGCACCAATGTGACATGCCAGGACTCCCACATGTGGTTGATCCCCTTCACACAGGGAGAGAGCCACATAGTGACTATCACATTCCCGCAGCCCACATTAGTCACAGGGGTCAGGATATGGAACTATAACAAAAGTCCGGAGGACACATACAGAGGGGTTAGTGCTCTTGTCATTGTTTTACTCAAATCTTTTTTACATATTCTTTGATTGTCTTGTGTTTTCTTTTGGCTGAATTTCTTTTGTTTTTATTTGTTTGTTTTTTGTTGTTGTTTTTTTTTAATCTTTCAAAATGAAGTCAAGTATATTTCTGAAAGTCATCATTTTCCTTAATTTATGTGATATCCCGACAGGCATAAGCATTGCTGTGATTCTTTTGTTTTAGCAATCTATTGGTGGCAGATTGAGTATTCGTAATCATCATATCTTCAACAAACATGAATCCTTAGCATTATGTCATGCTCAGCAAGGTAGCAACTCTCAGAGTAAGAGAAATTACAAGTGGAGCCTCTCTGCCACAAATCATGCTGGCAAAAAAGAAAGGTTCATCATACTTATGGGTTGTAGCAGAAACTATTTAATATTTATCCAAGGAAACGTAAAAGATTTTCAAAATGTGTAATTACATCATATGAAAAAGTGGGCAATTCATCCATAGACCCAGATACTCAAGACTGAAAAATTACAGTATTACATGATGATCAACCTCATAGACTGAAATAATTCAGTCAGTTATTAGCTGACTTTTATATATATATTTGTTATGCGAGGAAGCTGTCTGATATCAGATATGACTTTGCTACTTCAGAAATGAAGATTTTTTTATGCAGTTTACTTCATTTGTGCACACAACTTGTGGGTGATCTGCCATTAATTTGCACTGTTCCATTCATCTCACCCAGGCTAAAGTTATGCATGTGCAGATCAACGATAGAACCGTCTCACCACCAGAGGGATATCTTCTTCGCAAGGGCCCAGGCATCTGTCACTTCGACTTTGCTCAAGAGATCAACTTTTCCAACACCTCACAGGCACAGGGAGTTTCCACTGTCTCAGAAGGGTGAGTGTGAACAAGGGCTGCTTCACTGACTGAAGAACATGCCTCTGTTTTTTTGCACAATTTTGTGTGCTAGAAGAGTACTATGGTCCTCATATCACTCCCTGAAAATGTAATCACATTTTCATGACCAATATCTATGGTTTTAGAGAATGGCATTTTTTTAAACATTTTATTCATTCATTATGAGAAATAAGTTCCATAAAAAATGCTCACAGATATAGTCCACTGGATGAGGTAAAATACAATAAATCATTGCTTCATAGAAATTTTTTGTACAGTCCTTGGACAAGTAATAGTCTTCATCACTTTTTATAAATATTTTACGTGCATTAGAGATTTTATACCATCGGATGGTTTTAGATTTAAACATCAAGTGGCATGTGCCCATATTGGTACTTTTTTTTTATGTATATTAAAATTTTTGTTGCCAGTATGAGGAAGTGTTGCTCACAATTTCTCTTCAGAAATTAAGTCTTATTTATGTTACCTTATAGATCTTCTGGTGGAGGAGAACAGAATTATGAGAGTGTGGTGCAGATGCCTCGTGGATGTATCCTTGATTATATGGTTCAGGTTTATATTTCGGTGTTATTGATATCTTTTGTTATATTGTTTTATTTATTGTTTCATAAGCGTTGGAAAGTACGGGTAGTATCAACCCATTGCTGAGAAAAAGTATCTTGTACCATTTTGAATATAATTTTGTGGCTTTTGTTTTGCCATAGGAAACCTGACTGTTTCTCTGTCAGTGATAGAATGTGGTCAAAGACAATAATTTTAAATGTCACGTTATCGTATGCATTCACTGGCTGGTTGTCTGTCAGAAGCTGATGATGACGGCCGTTGTGTGTCAGTGATGGGAGTGTATGTGGCTGCACAGCCCAAAGCTGGAAGCACATGCCTGCAAGCATTGCAAATATGAGTTGTTGGGGATAAGCCCTGTGCTTTTTCTCCCAGGTAGCAGCCAGACGTAATCATCTGTCCCTTTCAAAGGCAGTCTTGCCTTCGAGGTGAGAAGCCTCCAAGATGCCCTTTTACTTGCAGAAGCCTCTAACCTCTGTGGTTTCAAGCTGCATTAGAATGTAAACAGATATGTAGGAGTAAGCTTTTCCTACCAGTTTGTATTCTAAGGCTAGTATATGCGAAACATTGTAGTATTTCCTTACAGCTGCTCCAGTCATTTTCCAGTTCCAGCTGTTCTCAACCTGGGGTGACCAGTATTACATTGGCCTTAACGGACTGGAGTTTTATGATGCAGCTTTCAACAAGATTGAACTCACAGAGACAAGTAAGCTAATGCTTTTGGCCGGCCCAGGATGTTTATTTATAAACAAAAATTAGAGTGGAAAGTCTTTAGTGTTTGTTCATGGCTGGGTGAGATTTTCAAGTATAAAACTATTCACATGTTTGAAGTGCATATTTAGAGTGTCTTGACAATATAATAGAAATTCTGTACCATATCATTACTATATTTAACTGTGTCATTTCTTTTATTTGATTTCTATTCAGTTTCCAGAGTAGAGAATGTCCTGCAAGTGATGATATCTGATCATGTTGATGAGTTTCAGGAAGCACTAAAACTCTGCATTCAAACAATTTCTTTCCTTCTGTCTGGTCAAGTTCAAAATGTTGATCTGACCAACATATCTATTCACAAAAATGGGAAAAATGTCGTGTCACGTCAAGATCAACGTCCATTGCACACTGTGTTATCATATTTTCATAAAAGCATAAACTGTTTGTGTTTTGGAATCGATCCTGTTGAATGATTCTGATCCATTTTTCAGGGCCATGAGGATCACTCAGTTCTATCCAAATATTCATTGAACATTTACTTACAAGTCACGGTATCAAAACGAGTTTGAAGTTAGCATGTCTCACTTGCAGCATTAGGAATCAGAGCATTGATTTAAATACTTGGATGAGCATGATAGGAGAAAGTGCACTTATTAATATGTGTTTGTCACTGGGTTCCCATCCTCCTTCTACAGATATATCAGCCTACCCAGACAGTGTTAACGTTCTGGACAATGTCAGCAACGACGCTCGCACACCAGACAAGTTAATAGATGGATTTAATGACACTAATGATGGCAGACACATGTGGCTCGCACCCATCCTGCCTTCCATAGTGAGTTCTTTTGATAATTAGATATATCATAAGAACTAAATCATCGGTGTCGTAGGGAAAATACAGTGGAAACCTGATAAAACAGGATCGCTGGGACCAAAGAAAAGTCCTGTTATAAGCGATTCCTGTTGTAACCGACATAAATGAATTAGAGGAATAAAACATTGCTAGCCTATTGCCTGATTA
Organism: Peronia peronii; assembly: GCA_039654565.1. Taxonomy (NCBI): domain Eukaryota; kingdom Metazoa; phylum Mollusca; class Gastropoda; order Systellommatophora; family Onchidiidae; genus Peronia; species Peronia peronii. Next base: position 7,333 of record JBCEWB010074293.1, on the reverse strand, counting down.
TAGGTGACACCTTTTTTTCATGGATAGTCTCTCTTCATTGAATTCTTTTAGTTTTGCATGTTAATATCCCGTGATTGAGCAAAGATCGTGATAAGGATGATAACAATAACATGGTATATCACTTAGAGGTCACAGTATGTTCATGTACTAGTAGTACTATTAGTCAAAAAGTCCTAGCAGAGCAACTGGCCACGTGAATAAAATATCTAATACACGACACTTCATTAGCTTCGTGAGAGATTCTCCCCCATCGCTGTCCACAGCATAGTGCCGAGAGTAACCTAACCTAGCCTAAGCGTGCAGAAAGATCAAGGGTATCATATTACCTTATCCACCTGCTCCCCTCCTCCCGATGTACCAATCCCTTTATGTGCGATCTCTTGAGTACATTGTCATGGAGCTGAGGTGAAAGGTCATACATATACTCTCTGTGCCCCACTCTATGGTGATGTGTGGAACCAGAGAGCTATCGAACTGATTGCGTAATTGCGATAAAAATGCGATGCCAATAAACCTTGCTTGATTCAACATATACAATTCAAGGTGATATCAACATCGCAAGAATAATAAACGCAAATGCACTTGTCAGTATTCACCACTGTTGACAAGTGGTCAGTGAATGGTAAGACACGTATATATATTACCCAACGTTAGGTTAGGAGCTACACATGTGAGTCTTTTCTTTATCTACGTGGGTCCACCACCTCAGTCTGTTTTGTCAATCATGTTGTGAATTATTCATGAGCTGCCCCGCTCCCTACCCCCTCCTCTTCCCCCAAGCCACTTGGCCAATCTCATTGCCTGCCACCCATTCCCTGCCTCCTTAGAGCACATGCAGTGAACAAAGCAGATGAAATAATAGCTGTGAAGTGATTATATTAGTAAGTGTAGTTGATCCACTTGAAACTCGTGCAGTTTCAGAGTACCGCTGGGCATATAGGTCTACAAATAACTATATTATGAACCTTTAGCGGTACAGGTATCCTGTTATAAGCGATTCGACTGTCACGGACTACTGCTATACGAGATAATATTTTACTAAAGCTAAAGAAGGAGTGGACATGGGGATTGGCGACGCTCCTGTTATAAGCGATTTCCTGTTGTATGCGGTTCTGTTACAAATGGTTCCCACTGTACTTAATTCTGCATGTGTGTAAAATAGAGATTCTGCTAAACTCAGGTCTATTTTACTCACTTTTGCTTGAAATTGATCTTACCAATTCAATATACTAATGAATCAAAACTGTGTTCTTGGGGTTTGACTTCTCTGGCACATAGACTGCTACACAGGCAAACTTTGAATCACATCTCTTGCTTCTCCTGTTGTCAGTGCTCTTACAGAGTCAAGTGTTTTTCTTGGGACATGGACAATACATACCTGTTAGTTTCCTAATAATTGTTAGAATTCCAGCCATTCACAAAGTCCTATCACAATTCCCTCCTTATTCACCGCCCTGTGGTCATTCCCATTATTACTATGTCTGAAGCTGTGAATGTTGGAAGCTTTTTTTCTTCAGAATTTCAGGACAAGACTATCTCCCTCAACTTTGTAGTGGGGTTTTACATTTGTAAGACTAAATGGGATGTATCAAATGTAATACTGAATATACTAGTTTGAAAACGTATTATTTGCTGCTCTGTGTTTAAACCTTTATTTTAGCAGTTGTCTTACTTACTGTTCATCATTTGTTCCCCATTCACCAGATCAACAGAGTTTATGTCATATTTGACCAGCCCACTTCAGTGTCCATGATCAAGCTATGGAACTACAGCAAGACAGTCAACCGTGGAGTCAAAGACTTTGCTGTGAGTCCTATACTGTCTTATTCTGATTATAAAGCCAGAGTTATTTTTGCAAATTCTTTTGCAGCTTTATTAACATATTCCCTCCCATGAGCCACGTTTTGCGGCTCGGGTGCTCATCCAAATCCTGCCATGAGCTGCATTTTGCGACTCTCATGTATGACGTTGCTTCTAAGCTTCTATCTCAAAAGACAAGATCTCGATATCCAATCCAAGATTTACTTGAACAAAACCAACTTCCACCAATCTATTTTTAGCCCTTTAACGTCAGAACAGCATGGTTTTAGCATGACTTTTGAAAGCTGCTACACAGTTGTTTTCATAACAGTAAACCCAGATCTAGCTGAGTAGTAATGAAACTAGGTCGATTTGGATTATGCTGCTGTAGATCTAGATCTATATTATTCAGTGGAGATGGTGTTAGAACTAGAGATCTAGTTGTGGCTAATGGAAATGAGTCTGAATTGGGACTATGCTTTTCGAATTTTAGATCTAGATCTAGTTGGGATGTGGTGAATAGGACAATCAAAAGGGGGTGTAGCCAACATTGAGGTCTAGATCTTACAGTTTTTTCCTCATAATTTTCTTATTCTTTCAAATTCAAGTGAGTGTACAATATATAGTTATATAGTTCCAGTTCTAATGGATTACTTGTTGCTGAAATATTTAGTTGGTAAGTTGGAATTTTAGCATTTATTTTTGTTCCTTCAGCTGTCGATGTTATCTTTTGTGCTAGTTTTAAGTTTCTTTCTTTCCACCAGATATATATGTACATAAATGCAATCCCTATTCAAATACCTGCAATTTGATATGCAACATGCGTACCTTATTGACAACGTACTTGAAAGTCGACACACCAGGGTTTGACTCATGTATAGTTGACTGTATATAGGAAATGGGCAGATCGATGACAATCTTTTCTTTCTTTTTTATTCCAAGAGTATAAGGGAGAAAATAAGACTTAATATTTATCCCTAGTATTTTTTGCTTTGCCAAAGCTTCTTTCTTTTCTTTCAAACAATAGTATCTAGATACATAGATTACCAAATTCCCATGTATTAGTGTGAGGTAGATTGTGTCTTGCGTGATATATTTATTTATTTTGTGTGCCATAAGTAGCCTTAAGGAAGATTATTTAAGTTGTATTCATAATTCTATACTCGGCTTCTTTGACAGCTGCTTGTGGATGATTTACTGGTGTACAACGGCACTCTGCAGGCGATCAGCGGAGGAGCCAAAGGTATCCTGCCCACCTGCAGCACCTCTGTTCCACATCACACTGTCCTCTTTTCAGACAACAAAGACATTCTACGCAAGGAGAAAAATGCAATTATCAGGTATGCTGTTCTGTTCTGTTCTCATAGCTATTTCAGTCCATCTGATCATGGTGTAAAATTGTTCCTAAACTTGTCTCTGATGGCTGACTTTGTTGCAGCAGTCAGCACTGAGCATCATGCCTTTATTTACAAAGTCAACCAACAATAGAAATCTGGACAAAACAACTTTGTTGAACTATTTGATCATTTGTGGTGAACCTTCTAGTTTAAATACCAGTTGAGTTTATAAACCCTGTGATTGTTGTAATGAAATGTTGTGTCTGTGTTGAGATAAAAACTTTTTATTTGCTTCAGATATGGCCTCTTAGATTTATATTGCCACATCAGGAATTCTTGAGTATAGGTAGGAACAGTTATGTAATCTTTAGTTATGCTGGGCGTGGGATCTAGACAGATATTCAACACCCTCAAAAGTTCAGAACAGTAGTTAGACTAGTAACTTAATCACATTTGTATTTAAATGTAAAAAGCCAGTTCTTATTGTCTGCTGTTAATAATGCAAAATTCAAGTGAACATTGATTTTTTGCTCTGTTTTAATTGATATGTATTTATGTATTTGTTAAAAATATCAACTATGCTTTTATAAACAGGAGACATTCAAGAGAAGTTTATTTGATCGAAACTTTTTTTTTTTTTTTAAAATCTCAGCAACCAGACCGAGGATCAGGATATCCAGATGTTGAATGACAAACAGGTTGTCAGCAAGTATGCCAAGACCTCATCCGGCAAGCCTGTCAACCAAGGTTTGTACAGTGGAAACCTGATAAAACAGGATGGCTGGGACCAAAGAAAAGTCCTGTTTTAAGCGATTCCTGTTATAACCGACATACAGTGAACTAGACTTTTTAGAGGAATAAAACAGTGCTGGCCTATTGCCTGATTATAGGAGACACTTTTTTTTCATGGATAGTCTCCCATCATTAAATTCTTTTAGTTTTGCATAACTGAGCAAAGATCATAGTAAGGAAGATAACAATAGCATGGTATATTATATTAGAGATCACAGTATGTTCTAGTAGCGCTAATAGTCAAAAAGTCCTAGCAGAGCAACTGGCCACGTGAATATCTAACACACAACACTTCGTTGGCCTCATGCCAGATTCTCCCCATCGCTGTCCCCAACATTGTGCTGAGAGTAACTTAGCCTAGCCTAAGTGCATGGAAAGATCAAGGGTATCATATTGCTTCATCCACCTGCTCCCCTCCTCCCATTGTACCAGTCTTTTTATGCATGATCTCTTCAGTACATTGTCATGGAGCTAAGGTGGAAGGCCATATACATATGGTGATGTGTGGAACAGTAGCAGGCGAGCTATCGAAGTGATTGCGATAAAAATGCGATGCCAGTAAATCTTGCTTGATTCACCGTTCACGACATACAATTGAAACACAATGTGATATCAACATCGCAAGAATATCTACAATAAATGTAAATGCACTTCTCTGTATTCATCACTGTTGATTGGTCAACTGGACTAAGTGGTCAGTGAATGGTAAGACACGTGTGTATCTTACCTAACTCTAGGAGCTACGTGTGTGAGTCCTGCCTTTATCCATGTGGGCCCAGCACCTCAACCTGTTTTGTCTATCATGTTATGAATTATTAATGAGCTACCCCTCCCCCGTCTTCCCTCGAGCCACGTGCCTAATCTCATTGCCCACCACCCATGGTCTACCTTCTTACAGCACATCTGTTGAACAAAGCAGATGAAATAATAGCTGTGAAACGATTATGTTAGCAAGTGTACTTGATCTACTTGAAACTTGGGCAGTTTACAAGTACCGCTGAGCCTACAGGTGTACTATATTATGAGTCTCTAGTGGTACTGATATCCTGTTATAAGCGATTCGACTGTCACGGACTACTGCTATACGAGATAACATTTTACTAATGCCAAAGAAGGAGTGGACATGGGGATTAGTGATGCTCCTGTTATAAGTGGTCCTGTTATAAATGGTTCCCACAGTACATTGTTCTAGCATTTGCGTCACACATCTGCTTGGCAAGTTAGGCAAACTTCTTGAATTTTTCCCATTTAAATTTCTGTTTTTGCCATTATGAATGAAGGGATTACTTTTTGAGATTTTGCTGTTTCTTTCACACATATACAGTGGGAACCATTTACAACAGGAATGCTTATAACAGGAAAATCACTTATAACAAGAGCATCATTAATCCCCTTGTCCAGTCCTACTTCAGCATTTGTGAAATATTATCTCATATAGCAGTAACCCGTGACAGTCGAATCGCTAGGGGCTGACAGTGCAGTACACCTACGCCTAGCATACTTCGAAACCACACAAGGCACCTATGTGGGTCAAGTACATTTACCAACATAATCGCTTGACCACGATTATTTCATCTGCTTTGTTCAGTGGGTTACATTGTTCATTGCTGGTTACTCTCAGCATTATGTTGGAGACAGGGTTGGGGAATCAAGATAACCTCCACCAGGAAGTTGAAAGACGTATATAGAATGTAAGGGTTGGGAAAGAGTTGGGTGCAAGGCCAGTGAAGTATCGTGTGTTAGATATCCAGGTGGTCAGTTGTTCTGCTAAGACTTTTGACTGTTACATGTACCACTAGAACATGAACATAACTGTGACCTCAAATGTAGCAATCATGGTACAGTTATTGCTATTCCCATGGTCTTTGCTGAATCACACAAAAGTAAAAGAATTCATGAGGGGATATATGATCCATGATCCTATAATCAGGCAATAGCTGGCAGTGTTTTATTCTCGAATTCATTGTATGTCACTTATAGTAGGAATCACTTATAACAGGGCTTTTCTTTGGACTCAGCAATCCTGTCTTATCAGATTTCAACTGTATGCCATGTGAAAAGCAGACTGTGTGATGCTGTTAGTTTTGTCCAGTTCATTCAGGCAGTTGGAAAAATTTTGGAGAGTGGACTGTGAGATGGTTCAATAAGTGCAGGCAAAGCAAAAATGCTTTGTCAGTTATAATCTACAAAGATAATTCTTGTACCAAAATCCAAAACAAAGTTAGCTGTTTTAAAGAAATTGTTATTGTGCCTATATGAATCTGGCCCCGCAAAAATTCGTTTTCGCAACTTTTGCCGGAATTTGTGCACTGTGCGATTTTTACAAGCTTTTTGCACCTTTTATCAATTTTCACAGCTTTGAAGCAAATTGTATCAAAATAGAAGAAAATAATAATAAAATAAATTTTAACAATTTTTTTTTTTAATCATCATTTCGCTTCACAATACTGACATTCATGATAGGTAGGCCTAGGCGTAGTTATAGGCCTATTTGGCATGGCCACATCCAACTCTTGAACTTTCGAAGAGCAAATTGAGGCTAAGCCTCATCAGGCCAAGCGATCTAGATTAGTACTCTAGTACATATATTTGGGGTATGATTTTGAGTTCAGTGCGAAGGCCTAGCCTCTAAAATAGTACTAATCTAATCAAAATCTAGGCTGGATATCTAAATAATAATTTTGGAATCCCTACTGTCGCTCGTCCGGTTTCGAGATCCGATAATGTAGAGTCTAGATCAAAATCTAAATCAAGAAAAACAACAGTAGCGTCGGCTTTCGGATTTGGGTTTCAAGTTGTCAGTAAATCTCGCCTTTTTTCCCTACCAAGTTTTTTTTACTTGATATGACTTCTAGAGTGGATTTTACCCCAATTTTTATAAGCCACCATCAATCCAGTTTGACAAAAATTGTTTCTTCTCTCTCCCTCCCTCTCTCTCTCTCTCTGTTATGGAATGCACCAATAAAAGGGATATCATTGAAGAGCAACTCTAATCCTCTACTCTAACAATAGTCCTTTTCTTTTTTTTTCCCTATCAATTTTATAATTTTATTAAATATTCTAGCTTAAAGTTATTAAATCTACATGTACTTACACTAACAGTATATTATCCTCAAGTAATCAAAACTTTCCAATGTACTATTCTGACAATCCAGGGATCCTTTTTTTTTTTTCTTTTCAGGTCTGGATCTACATAGCTCAAATAAGTGTCCGATTATTATTAAGTCCCAGCTGTAGATCTGGAATATGTTGTTCAACATACTCATACTGCGAATTGTGAACATTAATGTAATTTTTCAGATAAGTTGCAAAATACAATTCAGAAGTTCTCTGACAAATTATCGCAAAATGTATGCCTTTAATACAGCTTTTACGACAAGTTACAGTATGAGAACAATAATGCA
>JBCEWB010074292.1:2147-29443 GCA_039654565.1 Peronia peronii | reverse complement strand
CCATCTGTTGTCTGTCTCTCTGCCTCCCTCCCCCCCCCACCCCCCTCGGGGGCCCGGGGTATATAAGTAGGTTCTTTGCTCCCACCTGCAGGCGATGAAAGCCCGCCATATGCCATCCTCGACGTTCCAGGGGTGACTTTTCTTCTCTCTCTCTCCTTGCTCCTGTCTTCTGTCCCGCTCTCTTTACTCTCTTCTTCTTGACATGTAAACGTATCTTACCGTGTTTGACATAATAATAGCCGTGATCGTGCTGATGTGCCGTTAAACCCCAACACAAGCAAACAAACTCTGCCTCACTCTATCCATATCTAAGCTTATCTTTCGGTCGATCTGTCTATTTCCTTGTCTACAATCTGTGTGTCTGTCTGTCTCTTCGTTTTTATCTGCTTGTATATGTTCATCTGGCCACCTGTTACCTGTCTCTTTCTCGGTCAACCCACTTTCTCAAGCACAAGTGCTTTGTGATATGTACTTTTTTCCCCGTCATTGTTATTGCATTGTTACCGTTTGTAAATTCTGGTTGTTACATGAAATATCCAACAAATATGATCTACGGAGGTTCTGTCCTTTTAATTCATAAATTATAACGATGTACACAATCATATCAAGCCAACATGAAAATCTGCGACCGCGTACGAAGATTTTGTTAACAAGGGAGACAAATCTGAATTTACTACTGATCCTGAAATATATGCCTTATCTTTTCTTTGTTGTGCTCATCCAAAATCACGTGATAATAACAAGACAAGATGGCAGCTGAAATCAAAGACGACGATAGAATACAAGGAAACGTACGACGACCAGTTCTTCTAAATAAAATTGAAGGATGTCCCGACACGATCAATATGGCAGTCTTAATTCCAAGAGAAGATGGTGTTATAAGTGTCAGTGACGACAAGTAAGTAGTTGGATCGGTACAAACCATAATGTAACTAATCATTTTACTGCCCACTATAGACGAACAAAGGAGGCGGAGGTGGGAGTAACCGTTGTGGTTTCCTTTACCTTTACTAGATCTAGATCTAACGAGATCTAGAGTCTAGATCTAAGTTTGATATAATTTCAGATATCAAAAAGACATGAATTGAAAAAGGAAATTTCATGTTATGCTTACCAGGATTTGTGCACCAAGGCAATAAAACTGTGGCAATGATTTTGTACGAGTTACTGTAGGCTATACTAGATCTAGATCTATAGACTAATGGAAATTAGATAGAATCCAGATCTAAAGGATCCAGACTCTAGTTTGTGTACGTATGTGTGTGTGTGTGTGTTTTAAATATTTTACCAAAAGCGAAACATTCTGAAATGATGAGTTGTGCAATTTGATGAGATGAAAAGTACTAAATAAATACCTGCAGAAAGAAATTTTCTACACAATTTTAATTGAAAAGAACAAAGATATTGGTGGAATATTATTAAGCTCATAAATCTCTAATATTAATTAGTTTTTGACTTTCACTTTTGGATGACTTTTCACACCACTACTAGCTCTATTTTCTATAAACTGATATATTGAGGGCAGTAGACAAACATGTTAACACTATAAATAGATACTACTTTCATTTCATGAGTTGTATTTATTGTTGTGAAAATAATTGTCAGTGACAGTCATCATATTCATACCATGATTGACACAGCATGTAGACAAAAGGCATTTGTTAAAATCAACATCCCATCTTATTTACACAACCATGAAGGGACTTCAGGTGGTTCTGTTATTCAGTTTTGGTATTGTTAATTTTTTTCTGAATTTTAGTATATATATATGTGATGTTGGAATAAATTTTGTATGTGAATAATTATGCGATAGCAGTGAATGTAAGAATAGGATGGGAGCATGACTCTTCTCAGGTGTTGGACAAAAGAGTGCAGTAACTTTTTTCTTGGAAATTGCTTGTAGATCCATGTGGTAACAATGGGATGTAACCATTGCATAGGTAGAAAACAGCATTTATAAATGAATAATAAGCCGTGGTCCAGTTTTTTATTATTGTCCTTTTGGAAAGAGAGAAGGGAAGAGAGATGAGGTGTAGATTTTTTTTTGTTAAAGTGACATATTGCTAAAAAGATGTGGAAAAAAATTTAATGCAGTTGATAAATGATCATGAGTTCACAGCCATGAACAAACAGATCACTTTGGAATGGCAAAAACTTGATCTGCCTATGTGTACAAATCATTCTGACCATGATTTTGGTTGACCTTTTGTTGAAATAAAATAAATGCAGAACAGGTGTTTTTTTGTTGTTTTTTTTTTGGTCAGATTATATGCTTTTATAAATGTTTCTTTTCTCAGAACTTTGAGGGTTTGGCTGAAAAGAGATTCAGGGCAGTATTGGCCCAGTATTTGTCACTCTATGCCTTGTAAGTATCATTCTTTCTTTTGGTTCTGTCATGTTAAATATATTATCATATACATGTCGCATGTTAATCTTTTGTTACTGTCCTTCAGAAAGAAATGTGTCATTCCATCTTGGGATTGCAGGTTGAGGTATTGTTCTACAGTGTGGGTCATCCAGAATAATTGTGAATGTCTAATTTTAAAAAAAATATTTATGGTTAAAAGGAAATTTATGGTTTCTTTAAAGAGGGGGGGTGCATCCTGGAGGTGATTTTTTTTTATTATTAAAGATGGACTATTTTAACCTTTTCCATCAAATTCAGTATGTTCAAATTAGAGGAAAACAGTGAAAAAAATTGACTTCTTTATACGGTAGCCATGGCAACACCGCCATATTGGATTTTGGTGTCTCTAAATTGACTGATTTTAAAATCTATCTCCTCCATCAGATTTCAATGGAAATTGTTAAAACTTGTTGAACACATTATTTGATATAATATCTAAATGGTTACATATTTTCAGCCTCCCTATGAAATAGAAAATTTACTAGAAATTTTTGAAAATGCCATTTAACAAAAAATCAAATTTCGCCGTTTTTTCATACCAAAACCCATTTATCTCTAAAACTTACCAACCAAATGGGCCGCGCATATGTAAGTTTTTTTAGTCTTGTATGAAAATGATGTATACCAAATTTGGTTAGGATCGGTTTTGAAACAAAAAAGTAGATAGCAAAAAACTGTCAAAAAACGGGTTCTGAGAAAAAGGGATTTGAAATTTTTTTTCATAGAAAAATGAACATGGAAAATTTTTTGTTCGGCTTTCAGCCTCGGAACAGCACTTTTTTTACATACTAGCCCTCTTTCCATGACTTCTGTGTCTCTTGTTGCCATTTTTCGGCTTTCTGGGCATATCTTTTCTCAAATTTTGCTCCCTATCCCCCATCATTATAAGGGCTATCATAGAGTCACTTCCGGGTTCTTGAGGGCCTATATGTGCCCCCCATATCTTCTGTTGTCCAAACCAAGAATGTTTTGACCTTTACTATGGCATATAGTCCACAACTGAGCTCTGAAGCACCAGAAAGAAAGGAAAATTTCACTATTTATAGGACGTGGAAATTCATTTTAGAATGCTAACACTGATAATCTGCATGATCAATAGTTTATTTCGCCTCATAGTGGTCATCCAGTGTCCATCCTGGCACTAGGGCTCATGATATTGCTAGAAGAGGTCATAATCAAGTGTCTTATGCACTTTTTCCTATATATAATCATTTAGTGATGATCTATGATGCATATAGCAGCCAGATGGAGCCAAATCCTTGTTGACAGTAGGCTAGGCCTACTGTTGAATGACCATTGGTCAAATGTGTTAGAATGGACATATTCACTTTTTGATACCATTTTTATACGCAGAAAAGACAGGACTTTTAAGAGAAAACAAAAACCCAAAATCACATTTTTTTAGCAAAATCCATATTTCAGAACGCGCCCCCCTCTTAAAGAGAAACATGTAAAGCAGACAACAAATAAAAAGGAGCATGGACAGTTATGAAAACCTGAGGGGAGACTTATATGAGACTAGGCTAGACTAAGAATAAAGTATACACATAACATATTCAGTATTGTTTCAAGTTCTCATTTTGTTTGATTTCATATTCAGTTATTTTTATTAATGATTTATTTTCAGTGCCTTGATGTTTTTTGTTTGTTACTTTAAAAAGTCATTTTTCGTCTGTCACATAGCTGAAGCCAGTAGTGTAGACTACAATTCAGAAACAAGGCGACTTTTTATTGGACAAGAAAATGGAACCATCACAGTAAGTTGCTTGCTGACATTGAACTGCAGCTTTGGCATAATATTTGATTTACATTTAGAAAGTAACTTAACAAGCTTTGATGTTTATTGTTAATCAGATAAGGATAAACTCAAAAAGCATTTCACACTTGTCAGGGTCAGTCGTGGTCAGAGAAAGTTAATTGCTGTAAATAGTGTTTTTCTGTCAAAATTTGTCAAAACATCTGATGAAAAACATGGTTAAGCTGTTCCTTCATTTTACTACTGATAGAGTTTAAAAAAAAAAAATCATTTTTTTTTGGTGGTTGTACTCTCTTATATATATATAAAAAAATTTTATTCAGTATTTAATTTCATTTTTAACTCTACAGGAATTTGAATTAACAGAAGATTATAATAGACTTATCCACCACAGAGATTATATTGGTAAGTCTTTGTATCCTGCTCGCAAGAAACTGATCACATCAATTTAAAACTTTTAGCAGCATCGAATAACTCACTTCTTATTGATCCTCTCTTGTGGCAGTTAGTGGTCTGTCGTGTGATATTTTCCATTAGCCACCTCACAATCACTGTCAGCTTAATGACGGGCCACCAGTTTGCACTGCATGTCCAAGCTTTTAATGGGCTATTTCAATTTCAAATTGCCAGTTCACTCACATGTAACCAATGACAGTGAGTTCAAACATTTACTGTAATCAATTTTAAAGATGAAGTTAGGTTTTAATGCAGCAAGAACTAACATTTGATAAGAAACAGACAAGATTGCATTCCCTTATTTAGTCCTTGTATATAGAATACAGGGTATTTTGGGCATCATGAGATAAGGGTTTGACTGAATTGACAAGGTCTGCACCTATCTTTCTTTCATGAATTTATAGAAAAATACTGAATCTGGCTTTATTGTAATAATAAATCAGTTTGAAAGAACAGACATAATATGAACTACCATTCCCATTTAACTATCATTTATATGTTCAAAGTACCAAGCATTCAGATGTGTTCCTTTCTGATTTAACCAGCTCACCAAGGCCGAGTGACAGCGGTGAAGTTCTCCCTATCGTGCGAGTGGGTCCTCAGCTGCAGCAAGGACAAATACTTCATGTGGCATTGCTCAGAGACAGGCCGGCGACTCGGAGGCTACCAAGCTGTTGCCATGTGCTTGTGTTTAGAATATCCTTTTGCACAGGTCATATTTGCTAAGATGAGAAAGAAAGAGAGAGACGTCATCAACAGAATAAAGGTTGAAGAGGCCTTTCTGGAAGGCCTAGGTTGTTTTTGATCTTGTGGCTCATCAGTGTCTTGTTTTTAATACAGAAGCCCAACAGTCCTAAATGTATTATATCATAATTGTGAAAGGTTATTCATCGTAATCAGCTATCTTGTATTTGCTCAAATAGATACTTTTGAAAGGAGAATGTTCTCACAGATGTTTAAATGTTTGTGTGCCTCTGAGAATAAAAGTGACATAAATTATTTATGTCAGGGTTGATCATTCTTTTGCTTTAAAATCAACTCTTACCAATATTACTCATTTATCTTACGCCAAGTCTTGAGGAACAGCAGTGATAAATATTTTTTATCAACTTGTTCACCTACTTATTGACTCTGACAATATCAAAGGACATTTAAAGGCAAGGGCCACTATGGTTTGCCATTGTGATCTTCCTCACTGTTTTGTTCACACCCTCACTGGTGGGCAGGCAAGCAAAAGTCAACAGTATGAGTTACTAATTTCACAAAATATGAAACTCTGTGATAGGATGGGAATGGGGAAGGGCAATTTTATCACAGTTATTCTGCAGTCACTTGGTCATTTTTTTTTTCTACCAATGAACATTTTATATATATATATATTGGAAGTCTAGCAGCCTGCACATTCCATATTCTCAAAACAGTTAAGACTGACTTGGGCCATTGTGGAATGAGTATTCAAAGTGTCGGATGGTATTTCACCTTAACCAGTATCAGGTTTGACGATCAGTCCAAATACGCTTTTGTGGGCGATTACTCAGGACAGATTTCCGTGCTCAAGCTGAAGGACAACTCATTCGATCACATTGTCACACTGAAGGGACACTCAGGTTGGTAGTTAGAAAGCATGAGTGCTTATTGTGTTATTTCAAGCACTAATGAGTGAGAAAAGGATTATGTATTAAGTTAACCTGGAAAAGAAATTTAGCATGATTTTTTGTTTTGTTTTGTTTAAGTTTTGTAGTTGTTGTTGTATGTTTAATTTTTTTTTTATTTGTTTCTTTGAGGCTTCCATTTATTTTTCCTCAGTTCTCATTTTCCAAACTAACATGAGTGTTGCTTTGTTTCCTTATGATGGTTTCAGCAGCCATACCTCTAATCCTAGTTATTAATAGCCTCATCATTCCAATTCACCCTCTGTCCAGCCTTGCTGCATGCAATATTGTAGATCAGTTTATTCTTGTAGTATTTTCTTCTCTAAAAGATTCCAGGCACTGAACACAGAAATATCCATGTAAACCCTGGCACAATGCACTTTGCTTGCAGAAAAGTTACAGTTTTGTGTGGAGCAGTTAGTAACTGCACTACTGTATAATGTTTGTATAATCCTGTGTGGGCCTACATGTAATCAAACAACTATCACTGGCATGGTCATTATCAGATTCATGCATGTTTATTGGTGTCTGTAAAATGTTATGCATCAATTTGCATTCTAATTTCAGATACAGTGGTATCTGAAATTAGAATACAAACTGATGCATAGCATTTAAAAAAATAAAAAAATTTATTTGTTCTTTTTTTTTTTTTTCACATCAAAATTTGTGATAAATGAGTCTTGAAGACAGAAATGTAGAAATGTAGTTTGCTAGGCATATGATAGATGATCTGCTACATCAGAAGAGGAGTTAATTGATTTTGAACCAACAAGGAATCTGATTGTGTGTCCTTTACCACATGTGGAAAGTGACAGACAGGACAGGATACCAGATCACAACATAGGTTAATACACTGTAGGAATGTCAAACGTGTTTAGAATTCATTTCCTAAAGTCTGAAGATCCCTCTGCTTTTCTTTTCCTCTGACTCTTCCCGTCCTCACCCCGCCTCACCCCGTCAAAGCACAAAAATCCACCGTAAAGTTCCAGTCCATCAACACTTTCATATAAACCTGTTGGCATTCATATAGCTGAAGTATTGCACCAGAGCAAATACAGTATTTTGGTTTTAACTTGATGACACGTATGAGTTCATGTGTGTTTGTGTTAATGTACTCATACTGACATTGTATTATGGTCATTGTTTCACGGCATATATATCAGTTCACATGTATATGCATTACTGCTTATTAACACTATGGCTGTTTCTGTACATAGTTGATTGTTCTTTCCTGTTCCCCCCTAAAGCATTGTATCATACTGTTGGAGTCAGATCATATCTTTATTGTGTAAATGTTCCATTATAAACAAACCATTGACAGTGTTCCTAAAAGATCAAGTTCCCTTTTTTTTTTTTAAAGTATCAGATGTTGTTATGAGAGCTATTTTTCATAAATGTGTAGTACTGTTCAAAATGATTGTGAGACACAACACGCCTTCAGTTCGTGAGCTTATAAAAAGTGCAGATTGTACTCTATTTCTGAACTGGCCTATTGTTTTGAAATATGTATATCTTGGTCAAACATGTTTTTGGTTTTCAATCGTTGCCATGGCTCTTCTAACTTCTCTCTCTAATTCTTGCTGAATGGCGGCAGAAGCAGATGTTCTAAGTGAATATATTCATGTCCCATATTATAACTTTGGAGCTGTAGTATCAAAGGATAGTCGGAAAGCCAAGTACAATGAATTGTCACCGTGGTTTCCTCAAAATGTGGTAGGGCACAGTGTACATTTCTAGTAGCACTCTAGATCTAATAGACATGAAAAATTCTTTGATGCAATACAGGCAATAAAGTGAGAGTTGGGAGAAAGGGGAGAGCGGAGGAGAGAAAGATATAGATGGTAGTTTAGAAAGTTTATTGAGCCATAGCTTTTTAAAATACGTTGGTATATTTCTCTTTCACCATCAAGAAGAAACTGTCGCTTCTTGTTTCGGTTCTTTCTGATTTCAGTACTGGCTAGATTTAGCCAGCTTTCACAACAAATGGATATTCTTATATTACAACAGTGAATACAGAATTGTAATTTGCTTTTAGGACTGAACAGGCAACTTTTGGCCAAGGTTAGAAAATGGCAATGAGAAAATATAGAGAAGATATATGATAATGATGGCACTACTCCAGTGCAGGCTGGGGATTGTATATTTAGTAAACTAACATTACCCCCTTGAATATCCTACATGTTGCTTGAAACTTTATTCATCTCCCATCTCTCACTCACTACCTTCTCCCTCTCTCTGCCTCAGGGATGTCAAACTTTTGACTTTAGTTGGAAATGCAGACTTTCTTATTTTTAGCTGGTTTCTAGCCAACTGCATGTTGTTCGGTTTTTCTTTTTGCGATACAGATATGGCATGATGAATATGTAAACGAAAGTACAGTACCTTTGCACATGCCCTTCATGAGAGCCGATCAATGCTATTGTTAGGTTCAATTTCATTTTCCAAAACGAGATTTGTAGCACTCACTTCGTAAGATAGGACAATATTTAGATCTAGTCAAACCGTCACGGAGGATTTGTTAATTGAAAGTCAACACTTTAATCCTACAACAAAAATAAGTGATATGGTCATGTCTGAGAGAAGATTGAAGAGAGAACTGATACAAAAGGGAAGTCACGCCTGAGTACAATCTAGATTTAGATAAAATGTTGCATTTCCCATTCGAAAAACTGATGGTAATGGCACTGCATAGAGCAGGTGCTTTTTTGTTGTCGTAGTTTTTTCCACTCAACAGAACTTTTTAAATTGTAGAATCATTGTCAGTACAAATTTCAGTGGAAACTTACAAAGTTTTGAAAACAATGTATTAATAGGCTGACATTATTGGTAGGCTTGGTTTTTGTGTCTTAATGTTATGAAACCGGACTGCACCGACCTATCTGATAAAATTTTCTGACTTTTTCATGAGAACAATTTGACATCCTTGCTGCCTGCTTGGTCTCCATTGTTGGCCTTCAGCAATAGAAAAAAACAACAAAAAAACAAATAGATGATTACTACACAAGTTATACTAAAAGATTAACTAACTTTAGTAAGATGAGACAAAATGAGTCATTCTTATAGTACTTGGTTGATTGTGCCATTGCAGCAAAGGGTGTGATAGAAGAGGGGGAAAAAAACACTTCTTTTTTTTAATGCACATTTTTAAAAATAAAAGAAATGAAAATAAAAAATGAAACAAAGCATTGAGTATACATAAAAGAAACTGTTAATTGAACAGTTTTCTTCAAGATACAGTGCACAGTGTATAACAATCATATAGTCATGATATCACAGCAAAACCTATTAATGTCTAGTATGTACTGAATTTCTGAAAGAATACTCTCTACTGGAGTGCGAATAGTCCAAATGTGAACACCCATATGATTAATGTATATTCTGTAATACTGCACCAAAAAAACAACAAAAAAACTGAATTTGCAGTTACCAGCTTGAACTATTTTGTGAGCTAAGCTGTATCTTATCAAAACCAGTGATCACTGAATGTTCACCCAAGCTGTAAAGTCAACTCAGCAATCACTGGTAAAGAAGACACTGTGATTGTGCCTAATCTGTCAGCTCAGTCTGTTGTTATCCCCCACTCTCCTGATCTGTGGGAGTGCTGGCTCTGTCCTTGTGTGTCCCACACACTTGTGTTCCATCTGTGTGGGCCAGTTTTTGTGCCACATAAAGTAGGCTCTTATGTCATATAGCAGAGGGTCTTTAAATTAGCCCAAGCACCCTTCCCGGTTAAAAATTTTTCAATAGTTCCCCCCCTCCCCTCTGCCTTACTGCTGCCACCCTCTCCATAACCTCATGTTTTGCTCAGTGATTCACTCGCCACAGCATTGTTACCCAACAAGGTCCTATAAGCCAGTTCACCCTTGCACATAATAAGGTGTCGGTAGATTAGACAAAAAATATTTTGAATGACTTACATATAGAGTCAATAATTTGCACTGTGATCCAATCTGGAATTAACTATGAGGTGAAATAAGCATATGCTTAAAGCCTCAAGAGAAAAGCAGCACTATGTATATAATGATATACATACATGTATATGCATGATCCACATACATGTGTTCTGTAATATTATGAAATTCCTGTGATATTATTTCTTAAGAATTTTCTTCTAAGTGTATGGCAGCATCATAACCTTTTCAGTGCTTTGAACTCTTAAATGTCTTAATCTGGCCTTAGGGGCACCCAGAAGTCATTTTTCGCTCTGACAGAAGTTCAAGAGCAGGGTGTAAAACTGGTGTCTGTAATATGCTATTTCACTGTTTGACTGCAAACATCACCACAACGCTGGCACTTTTTGGCGGAAGGGATGAAGGTTATTGTTTGATATCAGTTCATGATTTTGAGCTTGATTCATTTGCGAAATGGTTAAGAATCCCAGTTCTACTAACTTGTTTCCTTTCAGCTAGGGAATGAAACTTTGGTTTTCAAAAAAATGTCATAGGAGAAATAAGCAAGCAATTTACACAGAAGGGTTAAATCTTAATTAGTGCACTTTGCTCTGAATCAAGACCAGAGGCCAAACAGCTTAGCCACTTAGTGAATCAAATGGGACTGTCAAGACTGTCACAAAATGTTGAGTCTTTGCAATAAAATACATGGACAGTTACTGCATCCTTCTTCTTCCCCTGTTTATTACTGTTGTTACTATAATAAGCTGCTTAATTGTGACCCATATGATGGTTAATTCTTTATAGGGCAATGTGCTTTCCATGACAGAAATAAAGATCTGTGATAGAGATAAAGAAGTCGCATATCTTAAAGGCATCACAATACCCAGTGTTACACATGAGCGCTGTTAGATTGTGAACAGATCCATTAGCATGTGTTATTCAATGTTTGTCTGAGCTATCCCACCTAGTAGTGTGTTTTTTCTACCCATTTTAGAAATGCAAATGATGGATCTGTGCAAAGAAAAGCTTATTTGGCTTGTAGTTAAAGAAATTGTTTGCATGCATCACTGGTCTTGAAACTGTATTGTTACAGGAAATGTTAGAACTGATTAAATCACACACATAAATAATACTAAAATGTTAATTTCTATGTAATGTCGTGTATGATACATGATTCAATAAAAAATGACACAGTTGATTCAATATATAGGATTGTACGCCTTACATATGCATTGACAACACGCCTAGAGCTTGCTGATGGCACACAGAATTCACAATACTTTCGGCATGCATGTTGCAGACTTGGTTAGCTTCAGTTTGCTCATCAGTTCTAAGTCATTTGCCTTGAGAGATTGTCATCCCAGAATTAAATTGTCCTACCTGCAACCACAAAATTGTTATAGCTAGGACAATTTAATTCTGGGGCAACAAGATGTAGCATGGACAGGGAGAACTAGCGCAAAATTGGGTGGCTTTTAGACTATAGTTTGATTTTAGCAGCTGTGGCCTGTCTTTTCAAATACATTTACTTAGATAGCAATAATAGAATGTGATTTCCTAACATCTGTATTCACCAATCTTATGATATGCATCACATACAATGACGAGTATGAAATAACCAAACGATTTAGGCAAGCATTTTAATGCTAATGGGAATGTAATATGTAAATGGTGTTTGCAAGTGAAATCTGGGTGGTATCTCTATCCATGTAATCGCTGTGCTTAATATTTGCATGAAAACAGCATCCTCAAGACAAATGTATTGAAATGGAACAAGTCAAGCTAGAGTCATTTTAAACCTAGAGTCCCATCAGAATCTAGGGATACAATTATTCTTGCAGTATCTTGACAGTAGAAAAATAGAAAAACATCACCCTCTGCACATCCTGCAGTACTCATCATACAAACAAGAGGCAGATTTATTTCAAAAAAATCATTTGGAGGAAATTTCAAATGTGTGTCATGAAAGTTTCTGAAGACTGCTACCAGTCATCAATGAAGTTTTCATATGTTCGCTGCAGTGGCATTGAAAATGTCTGTAGAAATTTCCTTTCAACACAAGTTCATTGAATGTGGAGGAATAGGTTTTGTAACACTTTATTTACTAACAACATTATCTAGTGACATTGTCATGTTGTTTAAAATAAATTAGATACTATTTGCCTGAGCCACAAAAAAAAATATGCTCTCTGATGAAAGTCAGGTGCCACAGAAAGTATCTAAGCTCTTTCAACCCTGAGACATAAGAAAATCTTCGTCGTTTGACTGTGGTACGCCTATAACCAAAACTGCATCTATCTCTCTGTGTAGCTAACTTGTTACCAGTATTCTTTCCAGAAAATCATATTCTTTTTTGATCACCATACTATCATTTTCAGCTTTAGTTTCCAATTTCCTGCATTTTTTTCTCATCTTTGAACTAATAATGTAGTAGACCTATATTTTTTCTCCATTTAATTTTTCTTTTTTTTTTTTTCAAATTTTTAAAAAACTATTCAATATTGTAATATTGGTTCAACTTGTTGCATTGAAATATTTGAGGGTTTGCCAGGTTGTAGTCATAACAGTGGAAGGGAGGAAAGGAGGGGGGGGGAAGAATCATTATATCACGTCAACCTATGACCTGTCGTCATCTGAGTGGTCAAATGGGTGCCATGACCAAAGAACTGGTGGATAGTTGTCTCTCACCCTTGTTGTCCTCAGCAGTTGAGATGAAGATTACATGTATTAAGATAGACACGTCCATTCCACTTAGTTGTCTACCCTTAATTTCCTTGACCTTCTCAAAGGCAATTCTCTTTGACTAATGAATGAGAGAAGGGGGGAGGGGGGGGGGGGATTTTTAAGGGATCATTCTAATACTACCTGGAAAGTGATTCAAAAGGTGGGCATTATAAGAAGTAGACTACACAATTTTTTTTCCCACTGTCTTGATCAAGAGTATTTGTTTTGGTATTGATAAGTAAATCCTAAAAAATTACAGCTTCCATCCAGTTATGTGTCCTGGTTCATTTGTAATGTAGAACAGGAAAGACCATCTTCTTTTCTAGCATTCTAATTTTTGCTTTCTGCCATTTCTGATACTGTCTATGGGTAGAATGTGGAATATTCCAGCACAGGCCAAGTGCAAAGTAGAATGTGCAAGTTCACATAAACTAAAACAGTTTGTGGAAAAGCTCCAAAATTATCTATTTAAGAATGGCCTGTAACAGTTTCAAGAGTTCACTAGTATATGATTCATATTCCTCTCCAGAATCTTAATTAAGAAGATACATCAGCAATGCCCTCACTCTGCCAAACATTAAATTTGTTTTCTTATATGCCTTTATATAGCTAATCTCAATGGAAGTCTCCTATGGCTCATGGACAACTTTCTTAGAAAAGATCAATGTCTGAATGTTTGTTGATTCAGTTTCTTTTTTTTGTTGTTGTTGTTAGTGTACAAAATTTAACAATTTGTCCACATTCTGTAAGCATTCTAGACCTCATATCTGTTTCTGCTCAAGATTAAGTCTGCTTTCAAATTTACTTTTGAAGTCATTGGAAATTTAGTGTTGTCTTCTTTAACATTGAAATAAGCTTATTTTTTTTACAAAGAAAACAATATGTATAAGCTACAAGTAGGTATTTAATTGTTAATATTATGATGAAAATGAATATGGTCATAATATATGGGTGAAATTAAAGATGAGATATTTGATTTTTTGTGTGGTATTAATAAATAAATTCTGAAAAATTATGGTTTCATTTGAGTATAAGGGAGTGGGAGGTACTGTCTTTCATTCTGACAATATTGCTTTCTGCCATTTCTGATATTTGATATGATGTGTAAGTGTGTGTACAGTACAGGAAATGACATCTACAAAGTAAAATGTGCAAGTTCAGAACTAAAACTAAAACATCATTTTATACCCCTGTGGAAAAAAAAATTTTGTTCACAGTGTCATAGAGATTTAAACAACTACAGTATCTGGATTCAGATTTCTTTTGGTTGGCTAAAAAATAGTTTTATTATGCCAAAGAACATTTGATCTGTTGATCCTTCAAACTTGATGTTATATGTAATCGCAAATTATTTGTTTAAAAAAAAAAAAAATTTTGACTGCTCCCCAAATCTCTTTGCAGTGCGCATCCTCCATTTCCGCAGTGATTTGGCCAAATTTCCAACTGCTGGACTTTCAGCCCTGCGCATGATGTTAGGCCCGGGTAAATGAAAGCTTTCATTCCCAAATTTCTATCATGGCAGATATTCGAGGGAAAAAAATGCAAAGAAAAAATAAAGAAAGAACGAAAATTTAAAAGTTGAAGCCCTGTAAATTTTGTTTTGACACCTCATTATTGCAGTCCTTATGCACCACTGCACAGTTTAACCCACTTTACATCCACCCTGCTCAGGCTTGATAACCTGCCCTGTTTCCCCCTAACACCCTGACATAATCAGTGCTGCCCTCTCCTGCTGTTGATATGTGGCATCTTGCTTTGATTTACCACTTAATTTGTAGCTTTGAGTGTTAGTTACTCAAGTACATGAACATGAATATTACACTGCTTGCCTCACTGTGTATCATTGTTAGTGTGCACCAGTGTTTTTCATATCAAAATGAAAACCACAGACACATTTATTTCATATAGGGTTTGATACAGCTCACTGTATTTTTGAAAGGAATTAATTTATTACAAAACTTGATGATATAGAGATATACATCTCTGTAAACATTTTGTAAATTTGTATTTCCGTTCTTAGGTGTCTTCCTGTTCTGTAAGAATGATTTTTTAGGAAATGAAATTTTCATCCTTGTTGAAATTCAAGGAAATTAAAACATACACTTGAATTATTAAAGATTCAACACCATACATACATGAAAACAAAGAATTTGTTCTACTCTGTTGAAAGAACTATAAAAAAAAACTTGTCATACACTTTGTACTTAGAAAGAATTTCAGTTGTACTTACTGAAATTTTTATGTTCAGGCCTTTGCTTTGCTGGTTCAGAATAAATAAATTGATTGAAGAAAATAAAATACAGATTCATTCAGCTAATTTTCTTTCATTAACAGAAACAAGGGCGGTGTTGAAATTTAGGTCATATAGGTCATATATCATTTTGAATAAAATGTTTCTTCAGAGCTAGTGAATAGGGTATCGGTTGAGCAAAATAATGCAGAGGCTGCAAAAAATAAAACAGATCAGTCTATTGCAGGTTATGAACTTAAGTGGGGATATTTCAATTCTTATGCTCTTAGTGTTAAACTTTTCAATATCCAACCACCCATAAGGTGTTGGGGTTCATCCAGATGTGGCATTCCTCTTCAGTATTAGCATTTTAGTGTGGCATAGAATATTTGACATAGAAAACATGCCAAAGAAATCTGAGATTTTTGGATTTTGAATTCAAAATTGTCATTACTATTCTCTTTGGTGTTTATTCTTGTTTGGCACAACAGCTTTGTACTCCTTTACCCGATTTTTATTTTTCTCTCTTGCGCACAAGATATCTTTGCTCACTTTCTTTTACATTTGTTTTTTTCATGTTTCACTTTTCTTTTTTTTTTGGTTTTTATTTTTATTGTTTGGACATATATATAAAATGCAGTATGAATGTGCTGCATTATCATCACCACAATGCACTGTTTCAAACTTCACCACTTTAAAATCAAACAGTGTTTAGCAGCTTCTATAGATATAATCCCTTGTCATTTATAGCAGCCGAATTTTACAGCAACATTCACCATGGCAACATACCAATGAAATCTGGACACAGGCCAAGTATGATGAAAAATTATTTTATCATGTTCTGTATTCAGTAAAATCATAGGACAGATGATAGGGAGGAAATCTAGATTGAATGGGGACAACATGGGCATAATCACACTCAGTTGTATTCCTTAATTTGACCAGAAAGTCAAACTTTTTTTAGCATATTGTTAGCCTTTATCCAAAGGATGTTTTAGCAAGCATCAGGAACAAGCTCTGAAGTGTTTGAATGTTTCCTGTGTTTATAATCTACTAAGAGTTAATGCAGGTCTAAAAAACAATAGTAGAATTTAGAATAACTTGAACCAGCATTTCTGTCCTCTGCAACTTGCTCTCGTGCATGAGGTAAAAAAAAATCATTTTCAGGGATTACATTTTATGAACTTGGTTTTTGCAATTAGAACTGGATAGTGCCTTGTCAATGGAGCTGGATCATTAACTAAGGGTATGGAAAAATTATGGTGAAACTGCATTCTGGCAAAGTATTCAAGTAGTGTCCATTATACATAATATGGTAATCACCATGATAACGCAATAGGTATGATGTTCACTATTGTAGTTACATATCACTAGCACATCTGATCTGTAGTACTAGTATCTTCTCTAATTTCCTTTTTATCCAAGTATATAAACGCACTGCATCCAAATCTCACCATTTGTGTCAGTCTGGCTTCATCTATTTATCCAGTGGTGTCACATTATACATGCAAGAGCTCAAAGGAGGACTGAAGCAAATTGGAGAGAGATGCACTGTTTGCATCTGTACGTGTTTAATTTTTATTTTGGAGATGTGATTGAAATCACTAGAATTATTCCCACTCACTCCCCTACATAATCCTGATTACTATTATGGGAAAAATCATGTTCTGGGAGCTCACATGCATATAATATATGCACATATAGGCATTTCTGAACACAGTAGTGTATATTTAAATAGCATAGATAATGTGAAATTGAAACATTACAAAATTTTGGTGGCAGTGAGTTATATACCTCCTCTCTTTCCCTCTTCCCAGTATTAATTGTTTCTTTTAAGTGATGCCACACTTTCTATTTTAGTAAGAAAAATTTGTGTGTGTGTGTGTCTATCTGTCATCAGATTCTTTGCTGGCCACAGATTTTTAAAATCTATTACCAGAAAGGTACTTCAAGTTGTCTTGTCTTACAGTAAAGATATGGAGTGGAAAAGTAGAGGGCCAAAGGTTTCCTACCTTCTCGTGCAAAGACATTGCCGTTCCTATTCTTTTCTTTTTCCTATTACCTCTTCCCTTTGCCCATCCCTTTAAAGAGTAAGCCTCTGAGCAGTTCATTGCGTCACTCTCTGATTATGGCCATAGGTTTGACATACAGCTGTTGTCCCATGGCGTTCCTTAGAGCCATCAAAGAAATGCACTGAGAGAATTACATATTAATTCAGTAAACGTATAATGACATAATTCTTCAAATATATATATATATATCATTGTCTCCAAAGTGCTAAAAATAACATTTACCATAATGGTAGAGCAATAAATGAGTTCTTTGGTCTCATTGATACTCTGTTATGTTACGTTACGTTCTATATACGTCTTCCAACCTCCTGGTGGAGGTTATCTCGAACTCTGTCATGTGGACATATTATGACCTTTAGTACAATCTCCTTAAGATAGTTCAGGCTGCGACTCCATTTATTAAGTTTGCCATCATACTCCCAGTAGTCCAGCATCTAGAACTGAACAATACTATGGTCTGATAACGTTCAAATATTAATTCATATCAAATATCATTCAAGATATCCAATAATGTGGCTCTGTGATCTCAGAAACGTCTGAAACTCAGTGTAATATATGATTGTCTTCAGTATTGTAGTTCACCTTCAGATATGTTTGGTTTGTGTTGGGATTTAACGGCACATCAGCATGATTATGGCTTGATTGTGCTAACATGGTGGGATACATTTACATGTCAAAAAGATTGATCAAAGTATTGATAAAGTATAATACCATATGGGCGATGAATTTTCAAATTATAAAAGTAATGTCAAAATGTGTACAATGAAATATAAATTTGAATAATCAAAAATTGTACAGCAAAACTAACAAAAGACGAATATAAATAAACTTGCAGTATTTGGGTCACTGTCAGCTCCATGCTTTAGGAAATGCAGCAGTATATGTTTGATTAGATCTGGGTTATAAACATCATCTACTGTTTTATTCTAGACCCAAACTTTATGAATTGTTGTGAAGTTAACATGAGTACAATCAGATTTCATGTCACCAGCACGAAATTTGTTAGATCTGTATATACATGTAGGTGGAATGTTTAAAATTTCCAGTTTTTAAATGGATGCTTCAGTGAATCACTGAGTCATGCAGAGATGATGTTTTAATATCGCACTTTGCCGGCCCAGAGTACCTTGATAAATCAAAATTGTTGGTATGAGAGAGGCCACACTATTGTACTGCTGACCCAGCTGTACTGCTCGCAGATATGACGGAAGAGAATGATATGAGTGGAGACAGCTCAGGGACAAATTACGTAGCACAGATATGATAAAACTGGATCACTTTATCTCACTTGTGTATCATTGTCAAGGTCATATTGTGCTCCCCAGTTGTCCACAACTCTTTCACAGTAGCAGAAATCACTAGCACTTTTGAGATAAGGAAAAAAATTGTGACGTTATAGCCCAAGATATTTGATAGGTTTATACCATTATGGTTCTACTGGATTAATATGTAATCTTTTGGCGCCTTCTTTTTTTTCAATATCTGAGAGCTTTCATGCTCATGAATGCCAGGAAATATTAATTCCTTTTGGCATATGTCTGACTTTTGCCATTATTATAGAACAATAACCATGTATTGGTGTTGAAGAAATGTATTTTTATACACAATACCAAATGAGAATGTGTCTGTTTTTGTTTTTATTCATTTCAATTCCAGTGGAAGAGAAAAAAAAACAATGAAAGATAGTCATAAAAGGTGCTAAATAAATCGTTTTCATGAAATCAAAAAACATAATGTCATCCTCACTTTATGAAAGACCAATTTTGCATGTATTTCTTTCTATTGATGATCTGGATGTAATCCCAAGATTTCCCCCATAAAGTGATTGACCATTATATTTCCCAGATATTGCAAAGTGACTGATTACTATAGTTCTCCAGTTAGTAATCAATCACAATGTTTTCCCAAAGAGTAAAGACATCAATCACATACTATAATTCTTCAGTAGATTGTTCTTTTTGCCAGTCAGTTAAATGATTGACCACTATCTTTCCCAATTATATTAATAGCTAAAAATTTTGGGAATGCCAGATTTTCTAGCTTGCTTGGCTCTTCATCAGGGAAATAAATGTTTCTCAGTCATATGTATGTATTGATTGAGTGCTTTGAGTTCCACTTTGTGGTAACTGATATGAATTTCCGTTCCCCATGATGTGATTTTTGTTGGTTTACCCATGTCCCTATGAGTCGACTATTGAGGCGAAACATGAATGGTCAAAGAGTCTCGTACCGAAATGTTGAACTTATTTTGCACCGTAACTATTCGCTTCTTTTGCACCCCAAAAAACTCTGTTTGCAATTTCAGCAAAACATTCAGTATTTGTGTGTGGCTGTGAAAAAAACTAGTCACATGACAAAAATTTTCAACTTTGACTTGAATGCATATTGTAGCGTTTGCTAAACATTTTTACACTTGCTTGAATACTTGATGGGTATTCCCAAATTTTATATGAACACATTTGAAATGTTCCAAAGTAATCATTCTTTTGCAGAAATAATGTTCAAAACTTTTGTAGCTTTTATATAAATAAACGCAACAACTTCTCTGGCCATGGACAAGCTTTGCTTGGTCTACATTATTGAATTTTGCTACCTCAAGAGATGTGTCGCTGATCGATTTATAACCAACAAATGTTAATTTATATTATTTATATTTTGTCAACTGCAGGCAGCTGTCTTAATATTGATTGTTATCCTGTGAACTGAAGAAATAAATTGATCTTTTTATCAGTTGTTATTGCGTCAGTATCATTCTGTTTATTGAACTCGTTACAAATATGTATCACTTTGTGATACCTTAGTTGGTTCTCAGTCTGAGCTCAAGAAATAGCTAGATGGTATTTTTTCATGTACATGACGTTTCCTGTTAGTTTTGCATCTTGCTGTTGTCACTACCTTAACATTAGAATTAGCAGCCTGGTATTTGTTGTGGTTATCGTTGCAGGCAGTATACGGTGCTTGTCATGGGACCCTGACAGACAACACCTGTTCAGTGGAAGTTTCGACCAGTCGGTCATCGTATGGGACATCGGTGGAATGAAAGGAACAGCGTTTGAGCTCCAAGGTCACAAGTAAGTTATGTGGCACTTGCATTTATTTTTTTCTTCTTTTCATTCCTCCGCCTCTTTCTTTGTCTTCTTCTTCTCTCTCTCCTTCAATGACTAGACCATCAGTGCTTTGATAAAGTGGAGTCCAGTTGTGAATGTATCCTGAAATCTGTTGGACAAACCCGTTAGGACTTCAGAAATTCATATTAAATCTCTTTTTCTTTGGTGTAGACTCTTGTCAAGCTCTCTAATTAATATATTTGTAAAAAATGGTAGAATGCCCCGACTTCCTGTAAGGATTATTATTCTCTTTACAAAGATCACCCCGCAGGTTTAGTGCTTAGATAGGACGAGTTCTCTATCTGTAAGAAATTAATATAGAAGTGCATATTATATACAGTGTGGTAGTGAGTTTTTGTCCAGATTGACATTTTAACACAGTGGAAAACATCGTGCTTATGTGAACATTTGCTGAACAAGAATAAACTGTCAATATGATATCTTACCTCTCATCCCTGAATGTCTAATGCACTGACCTTTGGGACAAATAATTACTTCAATGGTTGAAAACATGAAAATAATTTGTATGTATAGCAAACCATTCATCTAAGGTGTTTCTGTGATTTATTTCGATTCTCATTTCCATCTGCAATATGATATATGTGAGAAACATGCTTCCCTGGTTGTCTCTAGGGGAAACACTTACAGTATATAAATGCTTGAATGGTTAAAAAAAATGAAGGTAATTTACGTGATAATTTGGATGCATATCAAGTCTTTCATTTTGTGGGGTCCTGTGATAATCTATGTTGGCTCTTTCTACCATTTGTCATATATGACATATATAGAAAGATATGTTTCAGCAGCACTGACATGCTTTGATTGTTCCTTGATTTCACAGTGTCTTGGTTCATTGTGTTGATGGTATTGTACAGTGAGGACCCTGGTTGTTCATTTCTGTTTGAGCTGGTGATCCATAATTATGGATTCATGAAGTTTTGGTCCTGGGAAGTCATGAGTTGTTGTGAAATTTTATTTTCAAATGGGCATTTTTAAAATATTTTTTCAATATGAACCTACATTGGTTTGGAAACAAATAATAATAGTTACTGAAAAAACAATGCTTTTCATGTTTATTCTGATTTTCTTGTTTGTCCTTAGAGAGAAAGTCCAAGGCCTAGCGAATGATAAGAATGCCCGCCAGCTCCTCAGTGGCTCAGATGATGGTGTGTTGGGAATCTGGGACATGGAAGTGAAGAGACTAGAGGTAGGTAGACCTCAGTGTTATCATGTTTGCTGAGTTTCTGTAACATTTTCGATCTGTTGTTAAATATAACTTTTGGCATATTTCAGTTGATAGAAAATGGGTGTGTGAAGTCGTCTTGAACTGTATTACGTTTTGATATACAAAGCCTCCTGGTATAGAGCATCATTATAATCATGATTTTCTGAGGCATCAATGTAACCATGATTCCTTAAGCAATTTTGTAAATTCATTGTCTATTGTTCCCATTCTCAGACCCCTGAGTGGGCTGAAAGCGATGTGTGCCAAAAATGTGATGCCCCCTTCTTCTGGAACTTCCGCAAAATGTGGTCCGACAAGAAAGTAGGCATGAGACAGGTAAATCACTTTCACTGTACAGCTTAGTATTATATGTATGTTGCAATCAATTTTTGATGGAAGTCAAATTTGAATTCTAATTAAGTCTGTCTTATAATGATTCTAGTAAGACAATTGTTTATAATGTTTCCAAGACCTAAGCATATTTTGTTGTTTTTTTTTAACTTAAGTAAAAAAAAAAAACACTCACCAGTGCATATCACATGCACCCATATTTGCTTGGAATTTTATGGCATGGAAAGGTTTTTTAAAGACAACTTTTTTTATACTGTGCATTGATCCATGCAAGTGAAAATTTATAATGTGACTACATTCAAGGTGGGTGGACTCAGATCATGTGTGATCTTTTGAACTTGAAACTATTAGGGAGGGGGACACAAAGTTATCATTCTCAGGCTTACAGACATAGAATGATAGTCAGTGTAGGAATTACTTTATAAAACAAAAAAAAAAGGTAATTCATAAGAATTGTGAACCAATATATATTAGCATAAAGGATTTAAGAATTATAAAGCTACAGACATGACTCTTGATATATGTGGAATCCTGCAGCACCACTGTCGTCGCTGTGGTAAAGCTCTGTGCCATCCCTGCTCCAGCAAGGTGTCCACCATCCCCCTGATGGGCTATGAGTATGATGTACGAGTCTGTGATGACTGCTTTGATCAGATTACACCAGAAGAGTAAGTTCTGTGAAAGCTGTGTCTCCTGCTCTTGTCCCCCTCTAAAACATTTCATAGAAATATTTGTACTGTGTGTTCTTGTTGTTACATTTCAGTATCTCATAATATCTCTTTGATACAAGCTTTTTAATTAACTTGACATTTTCATTATTGAAAACTTTTTATGTGGTTCACCTCAGAAAATGTGTGTCATTTTTTCTGTTTCAAAGAACAAACTGTCGGACATTTAAAGGATTTCAATCCACAAATTAATGAGCATCAGATGAAGGAACCAGAGAATAAACAAATAATCATGGAAATTTAAGATACTTGGAATAAACATGAACACCTAAGATGAATTATTTTGTTCTACTTCCAGCAAAGCCCCTCATGCTACCTTTCATGACATGAAGCACAGCATTGTTCACATGCATCTTGACGAACCAAGGAAAATTTTACTAACAACAGGAAAGGATAGAGTTATGAAGGTGAGTGTCTTTGAACATTCACAGATATTGTGAATCAGGTCCTTTTATATCCCTACCTTCAGTGTTTTATTTTTGCCCATATTAAACTATATAGGGCGAAAAGTTTAACATTCTTTGCCTGAAAGAAAACAAAGAGATGAATGACAGTATTTTAGAGAGATGAAGTAGTTTTTTGTTGTTACCTACTTACAGACCTAAAAGGACCAAGAGATTGATGATCATAATATGTTTACCTCTGGCAGAATAGGTCCTAATAATTGTCAGGAATGCAACGGCTTTGAAATATTTCTGTGGAAGTGGCAGGTTGCAAATGGTACAAATTCATGTGTTAATAAACAACTGTAGATAAGCACAAGTTCATGGGTTAAATACAAATGTCACAAATTCACGTATTATTGGATAATTGCGATAACGATAAATAAATGTGTTAATGGATAATTGCAAACATGACAAATTTGCATGTTAATGTCTACTTGCAAGTTTCACAAAAACTACTGCTGCTTTAGTCCATGGCAAGCTAGGGAATGTGGTAAGAGAGTTTGCAAACTCCCAGTAGCAGCTGAAAATGGATGGTCCAGCCATATATAAGCCCAGTTCATAGTGGAAGAAAAACAGAACAAAAAAACGAGGACAGTTTTGTCCTTGTGGCTGGTTGACTAGTCTGCAGAGATGAAAATCAGTAACTGTCAGATAACTGAACTACCAAGAAAGTCAGTTTAAACTAAAACTGATGCACATTGAAAAATTTATATTCAATAAAACTATCACAAGTTGTGTATCAGTTATATTCAGTAAAACTATGACAAACTATGTTTCACCTACTGACTAACATGCAACAATTAAAATAATTTATACCTTATAAACATATGAAGGGCTGCATGACAAAATACATTAAGCGCTAAATCAATAAAAATTGAGTTAGCCTTCTTAAATGATAGAGCAGCGAACCACGGATATACATGTACAATTATATGTTTGCAAAACGCGTTATATCCACCTCTTTTCAGTAGTCAAACTTTGGTCTTTGGTCTTCGTGGTAGAATGCGTTGTCAGTCCAGCAGTATTTTTGACAAATCGCTTTACACACTGGGAAAGCCAAAGGCAGCTAATCAGCAATCGGGACATAGCTAACATGTGGACATATCTCCAACTCGTACATATACTGTTCACGAAATCGAGAGATTTGCTCTGAATGTCATCAGTTCAAATCATTAAGTTTGGTCCTTATTCAAGATGAATACATGTGACCATTCCTTTGACAGTGTCCAATTAGTAGTAGATAAATAAGAGAGAACATGTTCAAGAAATAACAAAGTGAGCACAGCATTGTTTTGAGCGGGAAGATAGCATAGATTGCATGTGAACATTCGATTTGAGCAAATGTGTTGGGTGAAGTGCCTCACTAACAATTAATCTGGCCTTGAATAGAAAAAGATTCTAATGCAACTATGAATCTAGGGATTTCATTAGGTCTCTGCTGATTTAAACCTTACACAAAATGTTAGTAATAAGATGCTGGATTACTCCATCTAGATCTACATTAAAATTGGGGAAAGTCTTTGCATTCAAGTGTAATAATCAGTTTTCCGACTGTAACGAGGAAGCTTATAATCTTGGCAGTGTAGCAGATTTTTCATTAAATTTTTCATCAGTTAGGTTCTGTATACATCTTTCAACCTCCTGGTGGAGGTTATCTCAAGTTTTCATCAGTGCAGAATTTCTTTATTAACTAATCTGAAACTGAAGTTTTAGAATATTGTATTTTCTTTACTATGTTTGCTCTGTATTTTATATTATTTCGTTTTATTTATTATTTTTTATAAAAAATTTTTTAGCTCATTTTTAAGCTTGAGGCTATGTTTTTTTTTAAAATTAGCTTTATTCCTCAATGATTAATGCAATACAAATGACGATTATTGTGGATCATTAGGGATTGACGAAAGCAAAATGCCTCTTTAGCTCTCATCTAGTGAATAATAATTTTAACAAAAAAAAAAGGCTATAATTTACTAATTCCTGACCCTTTGGTACATTTTGTTATTTCACTTTCCTTTATTATACCTTTTATTGTTTTTCTAAGTCATTTAGGTTACATAGTCAGTGTTTGCCATGAAGATAACCTGTTTGAAGGAGATAATGCATTTTATGAAGAATGCCTGCCTTGGATATAATGCTCGCTGTGAAACAATGTATGAAAAACTTCTAGAGCCTGGCATAATTCACTTTTATTTTCTTGTATTTCATTTATAAAATACCCTTGATGTCTGTTTTAGATGTAACCTCAATAGAATGTGCAGCTCATAAATGTAAAATGACTTTTGAAAAAAACTCATTTTTTCTCAGGCTGAATTTTTTGGATATGATATGTTTCGTCATGCAGCCCTTCATTTAGATCATGCAGACAGTTTGAACAGTTATGGATTATTGTCCAAATACAATGTAATGTTGATAATGAATTTCTATGGGGTAGTGATGTGATTTATTTGTTGCTTGTGTTGTTTTTTTTCCTTCCAGATGTGGGACATGAGCAGTGTATTGCACTGAGAAGCTACAATATCTCCATGAGATAAGGTGACCATCCCATTTTTCTGCATTTAAGATTCAAAGACAACAGAATCAAAGTCTGTTCATAAACAAAAACACTCAGCAACTTTTTTTGTACGTGAAAGCCAGTGTTTGACAGCCTCTGCAACTTAGGATGAATGGTATGAAATAATTGATGATCAAGATGTGTGTACATGATATCATCTGTTCGAAGGGAATGCTGTAGATGTAAACTGTCAGGAGGAATCTTGTGTAAATGTAGTCTTTCGTTTTTTATGCAAACATTTATTATTAATAATCTTGATGTGTAATTTTAGTGAGTCACCATGATGTCATTTGTGTCATCATCATGATAGTGAATTTGTCATTATTTTATAGAAATGTCATGAATTTCACGACCAGGGGCTGTCAACCAGCAACCAACTTGGTACATTAGTGTGGGCAAGCAGCAAATGTCACATGACCAGGTGGAATGAGTCAAGTGTAAAATTTTTCATGTATATGTCTCGCACCCAGAGCAAATGAGTCACAGGTCGATCGGGGAGATTTCAAGTTACTGCCATTTGTAACAATTTTCTGACTTGAGATACCAAAATTTTGTATTTGGTTTCCACAAAACGAAAATTCAACCGTTTCTTACCTGAGACAAATGTGGTATCTCAGTCGGAAAACTTTAGAAACGGCGGTAATCCGCGATTGCTCGAAGCGACTTCCGACTCATTTGCTCTGGGCACAAGATACATAGATGAAGATCATTTACTTTGGTGGAAAATATGATATACCTCTGGCTTTTCCGTGCTGAAATATGCACATTCAAAAACAACTCCTGTAATTCCATGTTCAATAAAATCCAATTTCTCAAGTCCTGTTTGACATCTGACTCCAACAAATATGCAGAATGAACCAAGGTGACATTGATGAAAATATCGTATCAGAAGAGCCAGTTATTATTTTAGAAACATGGCTGATTTTTTGTCAGGGCAATAACACGACATCACTGGGTTATTACAATGATAAAAATGTTTCATTATAACATAGAGGCACTATATTCATAATGTATTACATCATTGGCAGTTTAGAGAGGTGTGTCACAGAAACTGATACACCAGAATGATTCAGTTTCAATTTATATTGATTGTTATGGTGCTTTATCTGTTGCACTAATAATAATACTATTAATAATGAAGGATATTTATGTAGCACTTTACCCTTGAAGAAGATTCTAGTTCTCAACAAGTTTATCAAAGAATAAAAACACATTTATAGTGAAAGGTCGCATCATTTAAGGAGCACCACATCAAATGTAAAGGTTCTCGCACATACATGTATAATTTTCTAGAAACATTACCTTTATAATATTGCACTACAATATAGCTATAAAATGTGCATCTTTTAACATCAAAAGATCGCATGGCATCATTGTATCATCACCATCGTGATCAAACTCTGTCTTTGAAAAACCATTCTGAACTGCTATGATTGGCTATTCTCCACTAAGATGGGAAAATGCAGTGGTTTGTCATGGCATTCTGATCTAAGCACCAAAAAAAATCAAGAAACAGTGATTGGTGAAACTTAGGCACAGTGATTGATACACAGTGATTGGTAAAATTTAGGCACAGTGATTGGTACACAGTGATTGGTAAAACTTAGGCACAGTGATTGGGACACAGTGATTGGTAAAACTTAGGCACAGTGATAGACCACTTTGCATAGTAGGTTGTGCCATTTTGAGAAAACTGAA
>JBCEWB010074281.1:0-13108 GCA_039654565.1 Peronia peronii | reverse complement strand
ATTTGATTAGTTGCCGGTGGACAGTCGTCTAAAGTTTAAGACATTTTTTCGTGAAATGATAATGATGATGATGATGATGGTGTATTGCCCCTACGAAGAGCCAAGCGGGCTCGAAAATTTGGCCAGCGACATTAGTTTATTTTATTATCTAATTACCAAGTTCTTGAAATTGTTTTTCCACTTTTTTAAAATGTATTTGATTAGTTGCCGGTGGACAGTCGTCTAAAGTTTAAGACATTTTTCGTAAAATGATGATGAGGGTGATGATGATGATGGAAAAAAAAAATGCATTGACAAGTCGTGCCAGTTTCCTACGAAGATGGGGCACTGTACTCAGGCTGGACGCAGCAAATTCACTGTTTCTCGCAAATCGAAAGTCTGTCACAGAAAGTCCTCTAAGCCGGGGGCATAGGCCACATGCAAGGATAATATTTATGTGGAATGGTGGATTGTAAAATCAATAACTCCCCCCGAAGATGCAGGCGGGGAGGGGAGGACCGGGTTGTGAGTTAGTCAACTCTCCGCGGTGGGTGTAAGCGCAAGGACAGGGAAGTCGACAACTGCAGTACCAAATACATGTACATGCCCAAGTCTGACATCCCGATATGGCACAGCCAGTTGAGGCAAATCAAAAGGGACCGAAGACCCAAATGGACATAGATATAATACATGTATTTACAGGAAGCAGCAAGATACATATACATGAATTATCTCTCCCATGTCAGTTTTGACAACTGTATCATCCTGTATGTAGACAAATCGGTGATGCTGAGATATAATATAAATAGATAGTCTCCAAGTTTTATTTTCATTCCCTCAAAATCTATGTCCAGACATTGGTCGCCCAGCTGAGTGAAATGGGTTTGATGAAAATCATCCATGTCAGTGAAAAGAGAAATAGATGTACGTTACATTACTGACATAATTATCAAGATGTGAAAAAAAAAAAAAAAAAAGATTACAGAACTTGGTTAGTGACACTCATAGAAGCTACAGAAAAAGGGCTGTTTATTTTAAACCAATCATTTATGTAGCAATCAAGATTGGGAAAAAACTTAATATGAAAATGAACCCCATTATGTTCATAATTATTTTGACCTTGTTTTTAAAATGATTCTGATGTGAATTAATGTAACCCTTGATCCTTGTTGTAACCTCTTCATATAAAGATCTATAGGCCAACCTTTCGGTGCTGAGGTATTCAGGTTTAAAGTCAATCTTGTGACACAATGGTTGGTGAAATCCAGTTTTCTCAGTGATGCCCCCTTTGACATGTGGCTCATTAAAATTTCATCTGGTCGCGAAAGATTGAAAGATTCATATCCATTTTCTGCCATTTTTCAGTGTGATTCTTGTAATATTCTTAGTGTTGGTGCTGTACTGATGATATATGTACATATTAGTCGTTTCTTTTCTATTATTGTTTTATTCCATTTTATTTTTATTTACAGCATTATATCCACCATATACATGTACAGTAAACATTTCTTATTGTAGCCTATAATGAATAAAAAGTGTCAAAGTATGAAACAGATTTTAATTTATTAATGAGACTCAGCATGATGAAATCAGTTGCTCATCAAACTGGGGCAACTGGAAAAAATCACTTTTTTTTTTTCAACAGTCAGTGAGTTTTAAACGCAGTTTTTTTTTTTCTTCACAGAATCCATCTATAGGTCAATCAAAAAATTGCATTTCAGAGTTAAATTTGCTGCAACAGGTTGAGTGAAAGCTCAAAAATTGTAATTTAGTGGCATGGCCCAATAATGATTAACAGAAGTGATCCTCCATTTTCTCAAGAAATTCAGCAGCAGGAAGGGGTCATCCCCATCGTTTTTAATTGCGAATATTTCGACTTCTACTTAAGGCAGAACAACATTTTTTTCACACACAGAAAGGGAAATGAATAACCTTCATAGTGACACCAATAACTCTAATATGCTCAAAATTTGATGAGAGTCTGACTTCATTGTGTCGCATCTCATTTGAACTGGGATTAAAAAAAAAAAAGAAACAAGAAGTATAACATGTTCAGGCTCCAAAAATCAATCCAAATGTGAACCTTAGTGGGACTGACATATCTGCAAGAAATATGGAATGGGTTAAGGAGACAGAAAAAACTTCCACCTGACAGTGTTATTTGAGCTACACAAAGTAACAACACCAATAACAAAAGATACATACACATATACTCACAGATGTAACTGACTAATTGTAATAAAAAGAAATGTGGTATGTTTTCTTTACCATTTCACTTTTTATTAGCCAGTATGAGAATTAAATACAATGACATTCAATTACTTCAATTTCAGTGGATGATGGGTCATATGTATGACAAGAATTTTAACAAGTACACATGGAAATATATATCATGACTAAACAGTGAAAACTGTGTCTGCAACCACCAGTAGCTTTACTATTCACAGGCTGCAATGATTGCATGAGTTCATGGCAGTCAAAGGCAGATTGCTTATCTCAGAGATAAATTACCATTTGCCGACTGACAAATTTTCCTGCTTCCTGTAACCTAACAATGTCAATTAAATTTCAAAGCAAAGCATAAGAAAGCCACTGGTTCAAAAATAGTGACAAAGCATTTTGTCTGACTTGTTTTGAGTCAGCCAGTCTCAAAATATCTGACATGAACTGCCCAGCTCAGTTATTCATAATATTGTCTATTTAAGACATTTTTTTGTCTCTACAGCATACCTGAATGAGATAGGCACTCTCCCGATCACTGTGGCGACTTCTGCTTTTTGCATCAGCAAGAGTTAACACTCCTGTCACAATAGACTCCCCCATTCCTTGTTTCGATGACAGACTGTTATTCATGATGAATGAAAATTGAGCATTGTATAGGTCATCCAAAAGACTAAAAACAAAAGAAATAAAAGTACAAATGGATAATATAATACAGCCATAAAAAATAGTAACAATAATCTGGAAAAAAAGTACATTAAATACGTATAAATACAATGTACATTATATTACTTGTTATTACACAAATTTGCAATTACTGGGACAAACGCGATTGCAGTGGAACCCATTTAATTCTTCCCCTGTCAAGGTTAGTTGCACAGATGATCAGCTGTCCTACATGCGTTTAAATCAATTCCTTTTCCATGGCTTTAAAGGCATGCATCCTTTGGATTAATAAACATTTGTATTTTCAATGTGGCAAGGTTGACATATCATTGGCTCTAGAAGCTTCAAATGACATCTAAATCTTCTAATGCATATGTGCCTGGCAACCAAAAGGAATGAAAGCTATGTTATTTTTTGGAACTCAGCTAATCAAAAGCCTTTTCTCCATTTTCTCGATTTTTCTTTATATCTAATCTTAGAAGATTCAAGAGATTGATTTCACATTTTGCATTTGCAATAATTTCCACATATCAAACTCAACCTATGATATGATGTTGCTAAGGTATGAATTTTCTCTTCTTGACCTAAATATCTTTAGGATAACAATAACACTCCAGTGGTGCTTTGTCATAACTTTCTTTTCTAGACACTAAAGAAGATCAAGATAAAGATCATGGGTGATCATGAACTGGACTTCACAGCAGGCTGAACCATATCAGAAACTGGAAGTAAAGTTTGATAAAGTAACTTTGGTGATATTCTAGCACTGACAATTCAATTATGACAGCTGAATGAGGATCATCAAATCAAGGTGCAATATTTTGTCCAGTCTATGATAAGGTAATTAAATACATTCCACTGCTTTCTCTGCTGTCTCTGCGTCTTTTGTTTTAGCAGTTGCAAGGATTTAACAGCAAACTCACAACAAAACAGCATAACATGCTTTAATTATCAGCTATTCAGGTTCTTGTATTTAAGTAAATACGACACACAGTTTAAACAGTGTATATTAAAATATGTGTACAACCAACAGTGAGTTAAATGTACATTTTCCCATCGAGTTTCTTACAAAACCTAACAGTTACACAAAACTGACAACGAGCAATTTATTTCAGTGAGCCAAATTACTTCCCTTTGTGGACATGAGGCAAGAAAGAAGCACTGGAAAAGCAGAAATTAATTTTGTCTGAAGCCTGCATGACAAAAAATTCGTAAGAAATTATCAGGACAAAAGAAAGCATATATCTTGAATTTTTTTGAATTTTCCGTAACAGTGTCTCTAAAAAAAAAAAAGGGTGAAAATTAGTTTTTCATTTGAAGCACTGCCTGTTTTATACCTCGGCTGCACGGCCAAAAGAAGAAATTTAGCTCACTGAAAAAAAAAAAAAAACAGCTAATTCTCAGAAACAACACTCATTCTCTGACAATAAACAGCTTACAATAAGTAAGTATTCTACAAGCATGTCAGACCACTACATGTACATCTCTGGCACAACACTTACCAAGCATGTGAAACATAGTAAAGAGGACACACACACGAAAAAAAACAGCAAAAATAAACACTCTGTTTCATTTGAAAACAGGTACAAATGTGGTCAATTTCGTAATATTTAACCCAAAAATATAACATAACAATGGCATGGGATGCAAATAAAAAAAGGGCCAAAAATCTGACTATACATTGTTTATGACACTGGTGTGAACAAATTCTCTATGAATTCTGTATTACGGCAAGCAAACGGTTCGTGGCAATCAATGCCCAACAAAAACTTATGAAGATCAATAATTGTGAGCATACATGTTAGAAATAAAAAACTATAATATAATCACAAAATGATAAAATATAAGCACTGTGTTATATAATGAGAAAAACAGAAAAAATCAGTATAAGTTAAAGTTTGTGAAAATAAGAGTGTAAAATCAAGTCTCCCATTATCTTGTTGAATGGTGATCTTAATTAGCATGAAAACCATAACTTCTAGAAACAGTTCGGTCTACCAGGAACCACTACATTCTCAAGCTTTTTCAAACATAATACCTATAATTTAAAAAAAAAAGGTCATATAGATTAAAGAATCAGATTAAAAAATCTTGTGTAGGTATAATCTTTCTTTTTTGACAAAATATCAGAAGATTACAGCAATTTGAATACAAAAGTCAGGTTCTTCAGTTATAGCTGAGAATACACGTTTGCTGCAAAAAAAAGCATGATCAATAGTTATAGTTTAATAATGTGATGCTGCTCCATTGCTGAGGTGTAATAAACAATGATAATATAATAAAATGATTATTTAAAAGATTAGCGAGACTCTTGATGATGATGATGATAAAAACAGTAACATATTCTCAGTTGAAAAGCTTATCCTCTGAATACTATACTGAGCAAGATTTCATGGTCACGGGCTATTATATAAATGTGTCCAAACATAAACAAAAAAATACACAATGTAGAATGTAATTTGAATGAATGTAACACATTGAAATTCCGTGATCTTTATTATTGGACATTACCACTGAAAGATCAGAGAAACAGACTTCTTCTGAACTTCCACATGATCAGTGGCTTGAACCGTGTGGCAATTTGTAAACAACAAGTAGAATAGTCTTTTCAATTAAAATGCAGGACTAATTACTCCATCTCTCTTCATATTTTGTTAAGTTTTGTATACAAAAATGATCCACAATGTGAAATTACTGTCCACAGTGCAATGTGTTTCCAAATGAAAACAAAGAACCGAGTGTCCCCTATGACAAAAGAACTCAGTGTTAAACACAACAGAGTGTTCACTACCACCACATGATCACTATGAGATTTAGAGCAAAGTCCAAAGTAAAACAGGCGCAAAACTGAAATCCAGTCACTTGCTTTCTTCACATGTATTTGATTAAGTGCCATAAAAAGAGCTATTCAAAATGCTGTTTATTATCACAAATATCTTTCCCAGTCAAGAATAAGACAAGTGTTCGGTGGATGAAGATAAACATCTAGAATATTAGTCTATCTTTCTTTCAAACTCTAGAATCTGGACAGTATTAGTAAATATAACAGTTGTTGAACAGGGGCTGTAGAGAAGGAAAAAAAAAAAAAATCACTTTTTGTCTCAAATCCAGTTTGGATGCCTTACATACAGTTAGCTAAGTATTCTCTGTACAATAGGATCTAATCTACAGTGATGCTATTTTTTGAACAGTTACTTCAATAAAAATGTACCCAAAAAG
Source organism: Peronia peronii (assembly GCA_039654565.1). Taxonomy (NCBI): domain Eukaryota; kingdom Metazoa; phylum Mollusca; class Gastropoda; order Systellommatophora; family Onchidiidae; genus Peronia; species Peronia peronii. Next base: position 7,024 of record JBCEWB010074281.1, on the reverse strand, counting down.
TGTTACTAACAAACTCAATGAAGCCACTGAATTACTGCCGTCCTAAACCATTTCATAATGATTTCTCAAGCACCATCAATACAGCAGAAGGCTGTCTGGCATGGCATTGATCATAATATTCTTAGTTCATCTGTTAATCACAATCTTAGATATGAAAAAGAACCTTTTCCCATAAGAACCATCCTACTGTAACTATCCTACATTTGTGCCAATGTAGTTTTTACTTCTAACACTACAATGAAAAAAAATGTTTGCTACTTAATATATACTAACTTAAGACTTTTTATTCATTCTGTCTTTAGGAAACTGACAGTCTACACACAGTGAGCTATAAAATGTCCTCCACATAGTTCAGCAAAGAAAATACATCAATTATACCTCCTCACAAACTGAACACTGGCTATGACAACAGACATGCACATATTCATCCAACACAGGTTTTGGCCAAAGTGGATTTAAGAATTTCTGAATATTTAGCACTTCAAATGTGTAGGTCACTCACAAAAACTTCCCTGTTACAAATTCAATAATGCAAACAGACAGTTCCTCCCACAGGGCAGACTCTGTTTCTCCTTTTGTCCTACACAGTAGTCAACATCTCTTCTTTTGTCCTACACAGTAGTCAGTGTCTCTTCTTTTGTTCTACACAGTAGTCAGTGTCTCTTCTTTTGTCCTACACAGTAGTCAGTGTCTCTTCTTTTATTCTACACAGAAGTCAGTGTCTCTTCTTTTGTCCTACACAGTAGTCAGTGTCTCTTCTTTTGTCCTACACAGTAGTCAGTGTCTCTTCCTTTGTCCTACACAGTAGTAAAAAATGTCAAGGTGTCTTTCCACATATGATCAGTCAAAGCTACTTCCAACACAGCAGCCACGTCTCTTCCCATAAAGTAGTCAACGCCTCTTCTCACATGGCCTTCAATGTCTATTCCAATGCACCAGTCAATGTCTCTTCAAACAGAACAGTCAATGTCTCTTCTTACAAGACAGTCAAGATTTCTGTTAATCTCTTCACATGAGGCAGTCATATAGAAGTCAGAAGTCAGATACTCTTGCCCCATAGTAATCAATCTTACTTCTCCCAGAGCAGTCAATATCTCTTCCCATAAGGCAGACGATGTCTCTTCCCACACAACAGTCAATGTCTCTTTCCTTATAGTAGCAATCTTTTCATGTAGCAATCAATGTGTCTTCATTCAGTAATTCAATAAATTGCTATGTCCCTTCCCACACATCAGTCAGTATCTGATGGCAGTCACTGGCAATTCACGTTTGCAACAACCAGACAGTGAAAAGGGCAGCTCTTTTATACCACAAAATGTATTAAACTACCTAACACCAATCACATGGATTGTCACTATATGCTTCTTTTTCTGCTGCACAGAATGAATCTAACATAGACATCAGGCCTAATGTGCATCAATATTACATGTACTATTCACTAAATTTCAAATTTGTCAGAATATAAAAATAAAACACATGAAACTGACTGAAACTTTCAAAAGCTATGCAGCTACTGAGTACATGAATCAAGGAGCCATTTCTACCATCAGCCAAATTACTTCCTTTGCCAAGAATATGAAATCTAAACCAGTCATTGTCTGGAAATTGTAAGAAGAAAACATTTTCATTTTATCATGATTTTTTCAGCATTTTCTTTTGAGCTTGTTTCAAAACAAACAAACAAACAAACAAACAAACAAAAAAGCAAAAATGACTTTATTGGTCTTCACAGTGCTTGCTTTATACCTCACAACTCACAGGGTTATTGTGCATTGTAGCCATAATATGAATATGAATAATTTATCTGTCCATACGGAAATAGTGCTGATTCCCCAGCAAATAAAAACCTAATATCCCCAAATAGCTCATATGTCTGGCAGAGGGAAGTAATTTCACTGACGGCAAAAATGGTTAATTTTACTTCAAACTTTTTAGTCTGTTGGCAATGAATGCTAAAGTCTGGAAAACAGATAATTCTGAGTATTAACCGGTTTTACAATTGCTTTTGTGACAACAAAGGTATAAAAATGATGACAGTGTCTTTCTGCTTCATATATTCCAACTGTTACAAACAATAAAAGAAAAAAAAAATTGCAACAACAAATATAACAAATCCATAACAGGCAGTTTTGTTTCACTCCAAACACTGAAGGTAACACTTATAAAACAGATCAGCCAGAACCTGTTGTTACATGTATATATGGGCTGCAATATTTACAGAAGACAACATTTGAATATCTACATCTTTGCCCAACATATATGCACCAAGGAAATGATATATGAAAAATAATGACTAATCATATTGGACGACGAGAATTCTAGTATACGGCCATATAAATGGCTTACTGTAAGATTTCTAACAACGGATTTTAAAAAAAAAAAATGGTGTGAAGTCAGCATTTCAAATAAATTAAACCTAGCCAAAGATATGACATAAAAACAGGGGCATACACCAAAGTATGATAAGAACCACACATTTTTTTTTTTATGGTATCAAATTTCTATACTAGAGAGAAGAGAAGTTGCCAGAATTATTCCACAAAAGTCCATGTCAATTTCAGAATGTCAATTTCAGAAAAATGGACAAAAAATATTTTGCACAAAGTCAAAACCATGATATAGACGGAAGTGACTTTTGACTTAACCAAAAACTGAATACATTGTCTTGTCTCAATTGGGTATTTTCTCTCACCTGACAGAAAAAAAAAAAAAAGAAAAAAAAAGTAGACTGACTGCAAATTTTCTAATTTTTGGTATTGTGGAGTAAAACATCAGATTATATGAATGATTGATTGACCTCAGAAAAGCTATATGGCCGATCTGCTCAGAGAGCTGCCCATAATTATTTGCAAACCCAATTTATTTTCCAAAGAATATATAATACAGCAAGACTGAACTTCTTTCAACTCTTAAAATGTTACCTAAACTGGTTTACCTAAACTTCCCTCAGTTTCCATTTTTGTTTTCCACTATATTATTCCCTCTGTCCCAGAAACTTCCAGACTGTAACTAAACCACCCAAGATTGTGGTTTTGGCATTTTGGGAAAGTAAAATCCAATTGTGATGTCTGGAATTTCAAGAGCTAATGTGCATTTAGGCCTATACTATTGATTCTTTAAAAGAAGTGTATACCATTATAAAAAACCTAGGACTATAATGATTTCAACCAACACTTTCAGGGTTAATTTCCCTGAAAAGTGTTAACTTCAAGCTAACAATAATTAAATCTGTGTCTCCTTTGAATAATGTTATTGTTCCATCATTAAAAAGTCCAACCAATTAAAAAAACACATGCAGAAATAATGGAGTATGGAAGTGGACATATACATAGACATTAATATATGATACAGTATAGTACATTAGTAAACTTGGTACAATTTGCGTTAAATGTATTGCACAAACTTACAGCGCCAAAAATTACTTTTCAAAAAAGAACAAAAGAGACTAGGGATAAATTATGAGAAAAGGGAACAAAGGAAACAAATGTGATGTATTACTCAAACAGAAAAGCAGTGAAAAAGTAACACCCAAACTGGTAAATATGGGGTAAAAGAAATTAAAAAGATAACAACAAAAAATCTGTTACAAGGCAAGAAAAAATTTTGTACAAATTACAAACATTTTTAAAAACTGAAAAGCAAAGCCAACAAAACTTGAAAACAGAAAAATATACAATGGAATCAAAGCAAAAGGAGCAATTGTAAAACAAATGTGTGTGATGAGCCAAAAACGTCCTTTGCAATAAAATAATAAAACAAAACAAAAACAAAAAAACAAAAAAAAAAGAAAAAGACAAAGAAACAAAAAAAACAAACAAACAAACAAACAAAAATTGATCACAAATGTACAAGTGGGGAAATAAGGCCAGCCACAAAATTTCATTCTGAAAGCCCATTCTATCTTCTCATTTTTTGATACCAACTGATGTTCTCAGGCATCAGAAAACTTAATTTTGATGATGAAGATGTACAGAGCAAACCTGCCTATTGTTCTACTTTAGTCTCATAAACAAAGACTTAGTACCCCAGTATCTGCCCTTCCGTCCCTATTTCCCCACCCCATCTCCACTCCTTGACCAACATCACCTCGCAATAAAACATTTCAATTGTTATTAGTTTGCTGACTTCAAAATATATGCCATACAAATGCAGTATTAGTAAAATGTTCACCTTTTCCATTTCAAATCGTTTGTTGCACTCAGGATAAAAGGCTGGATGCAAAACAAAAAAGGAAGGGGAAAAAAAAGTACAGAATAAACAAATAAAAAAGTGAAAGAAAAATAAAACAACAACAATACATATGGACCAAATATGATGAGTGGGAATGCATTTGCTACTGAGCTAAACTTTTCTTTTCTTGTTTTTTCTTTGCTATGCAGACACTGTCATATTTACATATTTGTAAGATTTAGCTGGCTGCTTCCTATTCTGTCACTGTCTTAAAAAAAAGAAATGAAAAAAAAAAAAATGCATGTACATCCAAAGTTTAGTTTCATCTTTCCCAAAACACAGGACGTAATAAAAAATTCCTGCCGTCTCACAAAACGCGTCATAAAAGGAACAGTAAAAAATTCCAGTTCTCTCAAAATTAGCATCTTATGCATTTCCACTCCTCAAATCTTGGGCTCTTGATGACAATGTTCAGCATATTTATCAAAAAGACTTGTGTGTTACTTCATGTATTTCTCCTTCCATATGGATGGCAATCTACTGTGTGAGACAGAGCAGACTATAATTCTCAACTTAACACTCATTCCAAGTTCTGATGAGACTCTTAGAAAAAGATACATGACAAGCTGACAATCAAATCTATGGCTGGGCTCATTCTAAGAATTTCACTGATGCCAATGATGACCTGCCGACATTAGGCTATTGATAGCCTAGTTGACCATCAAATATACTGATAAATCTGGTCTAGTTACTCCAAGTGCTAAAATAAAAAGAGAAACATACTCAGAAAGCTGTTGAGAAGATCAACATTACATAAAATTCTTCTGTTGATCTTGATTAAGAGATGAATATAAACAATGGATTTTCATAAATGAATTTGACATGTCATTGTATAAAACTGCTTGTAAAATTAGCTCTTGCATGACTAAAAGTTTACCAGTACATGACACTATAAATTTTTAAAGCAAAAGTTGATAACAGAGATTAAAAAAAAAAAAGAAAAAAAAAAAAGAAAGCTACAATTGTGACTGCGTATTTCTATTGCTGGAGCATGGATATAATATTCTGATGACAGAGTAGTTCCTTCAGCTTTAGTATGCTGACAGATATTTTGAGAATAATAAATAGACATATATTACACAATAGCAGACATCTCAATATCTGTTAAATTATACGAGACAGTGTAAACGTCACGCAACCATATGCAATGAGTCAAATGTTAAAGGGGCTGTCTTTGTGAAAACTGGATTTTATCCTGGCACAAAGAAATCATAAGTGAAGAGCTTCTCATCAAAGCAATGCTGTGTATGTTTAAAAGACTCATTCTGAATCTCCATGTAATCAGAGGCTTGGCTACATGGCAGCGAAAATGAGAATTGTTAAAAATAATGCAAAATACCAGGTCCTTTTCAACAACATACAGGGAAATTTATCGAATCTTCCTTCTTAACCTCATTATTACCGGGGCTGCAATACTACACTGCACAGTAATGATCCAGTATCTAACTCTGATACAGTGATGGTGGAAACTACTATGAAACAAAAAGATTTTTCTCATGACTTTCATTTATGCTCTGGAGATTACAGTTTTATTTCACCTTTAAGATAAAATAGGCCGTGTACAGTGTAGTCCACTTAAAACAACTCACTTTAAGGAAAGTACGTTTGAAGTCAATCCCTCTTAGCAGTCTTATCACTTTTTAAAAAATGTATCTTTGTACTGGCTAAAATTCTGGGGGGGATTTCGAGCAGTCAACTTTAAGCAGACTCGACTGTACAATTTTGTTGTATTGTAGGATATTTGAAGGAAAATTCAAATGGAAAAAATAATGGGTAACTATCTGACTTGACCGGCACTTGATATTTCTAGGCTTAACTGTTTACAGCACAGTCTCTTCCAACTTGTAAACCAACAAGCTGAATGCCTTCCCATTACATGACAAATTACAATATCAAACAAAAATATGGGATCACTGTGGGCCTAAGAACGAGTCCAGTCACTTTTTACTGACACCAGTGAAAGAAAGATTAACATTTGACTCATTTCATCTGGCTGTGCAGTGAACATTTGTTATATGAGGCACAAGTTGGGCTGGCTTTGATGACAAGACAAAATACTGATAGCAGGTCAGATGGAGGAGGTAGGAATGACATCCATAGGTCAAGCCAGCCAATTCTCTGTTTGATGGTTCTAGGAAACATGAAGGTGGTCTCAAACAGCAATATGTTTTTCCCCAGCCAAGTTACCTCTGTTTGCCAGACACAGGACTGTTGAATGAACGTCATACAGATATAAAAACTCACTTTTTATTAATTGTTTCATTTGAAATGGACACTGTAGAAAAATTTGAAAAATTCAGAGTATAATAAAAATATCTTTCTGTTTTACTCATAACTTGCAAGATGTTTCTGTAGTTAATATTTGAAATAAAAAAGAGCAAAAGTGCTTGAGCAACAGCCTTTGTGTCTAGCAATGGAAGGTACTTTCCCTGGCAAAAACTAATCTGGCTGTGCTGACAACAATTTTGATGAGGGATTTCTCAAAACTCACTGAGGCAGACAATAATGTTGATTTTAAACTGAGGCATTTTCAGACCTGCCTACCCTCACAACAGTGGAGGAGGGATATCTGGCTCAAAAAGGAGGGAGAATCAGGGAAAAGGAAGGAAATTTACCGACCTATAGTTCCTACCTAGAATTACTATGTATTACACAACAAACCAATAGAACATCCGCACGTGAACTTAAGGTTTCATTCCATATAAATATTACACAATAAAGTAGATCTGCATTTCTTACATCTTTGCAGATTCATAACATAATGAACAGTTTTACTTTAATCCAAGTATAGATC
>JBCEWB010074249.1:0-13109 GCA_039654565.1 Peronia peronii | reverse complement strand
GCAAAAATTGGCAACTTCTAAAAAAGCCGAGATAATCCTACTTTCTTTGGATTGAAAGGCTTACGAAAAACAAACAAACCGGTGTCATTTTCTCAGATATTAAAAATTGAAATACTGATTCAAATGATTAAGAACATTATTCATGAGATTAAATAGATCTACAAGTAAAGAATCACGTCTTTCGACTAGATCTAGTCTATGCCGTGGAAGCCATGCACTGACACTAGATCTGTAATCTCACTATCAGAACCTGACACACAAAAATCCATTAGATCTAGATCTATATTGCGTTTAAAGTAACACAAATTATTATTTTTAAAATATTTAGGTGTTTATGCATATTCAAATCAGATTGTAAATGTATTTCTGCTTAGTAGAAGCAGAAAAATCGTCCTCCGTCGTCCCAAGGGATGGCATTGCAATGTGTGAGTTCGTGTTTACTTAGTGAAATCAATGGCCGGTGCGTCGCGCCAATTCATTTCCCATGTTTGATTTTATCATAATTATAAAGAAGACATTTTGAGGTTTGATTTCGTATAATTTCATCCGTCGGTCAATATTTAAGTTGATTTTTGTTTCAATGAAATTTTCACTTTGTTTTTTCTAAAGGAATTCTAAGTTATACATGAATGAAATTTATATCAGTGTAATCCTTGTTCTTTTGGCTTTTACACTGATTTAGTTTCGTATAAAGCTGTTGCAAGGGCGCGACGCACGGTGATCGTTTGTGAGCAGGGGGTCAAATTTGAAACCGGTCGCACGTGTTCCGAAGCGCGAGACCCTATCGAGTTTAACCCTCAAAAACACGCATATAGAAACATGATATCATTAAACCTCTGCACAGTTTCGATAGAGGAGAGATAAAACTTTGTTTTGACACCAAAATCATATCATTTGGTCAAGATGAAAAAGAACGGTGTTAGAGTGATAATTGACAAAAATCGGCCTTTTCGCCGCTTCAGCGGGAGTTTGCACTACCTATTAAAACAAAACAAAGTGATGAATAAGGGCAGTTATCCTTGCATTCTTTAGTCAAATAGTTAATAATTGCATTATGAAAGTTTGAAGTGGTTCAATGAAGTTTTGCGGAGATATTACGATCCTGCCATTTGACTTTCTTGCCGTCATTTACTATGTATATAGTGATTCAGCTACAGTTTTTTTAGGTGATGAGTATGTCTATTTTATATAACATACTATATAAAGATGAAAACATACAAACGTGCACATGCACACTACAGATATGTTTCATATCAACACTAATACATAATTTGCGCTAATACAGATCTGTTCCATCCAAGACTTACATAATGATGGACCACAAATGTGAAAGAAAATAAGGATGTGGAAGAACTGTGTTGTGTTTCTGGTGACAGATCACAGAATGTTTAAAAGAAGGCCAAAATATTTGCTTACTATGCCTCTAAAACTGGCATCAGCCTCCATTTTGGTATTATCATTCACAAAGATATAGCGGGCCCACATTCTCAATAAATATGCTCAAAAGGTTATAAGCGCAGTGAAAAAACAAATGAAAACTGCAAATAAGCTGTTATGGCAGCATAGAGACTGATCACTTCAACTTAAATATTTTTTATCGTCCTTATATATATCTGTAAAAATATAGCACAGCTGCCCAGTTTCTCTTCAAGGCGGATCACTTAATTTGACCCCAGAGGTGACCGCTCAGTGCACTGGGCCGGGCTTTACCGCTGGTCATGGTGGGTGATCACAACCTTCCCCGCAGGTGTCACTTAACTGGTAGTTTTTCTCATTTTGATCAAGTTTATTACCCTAGTTCTCTGGTTTCAAGCCTTTTACACCCCCAGTGTAAGGTGGGAAAGCCATTTCTGCTTTTTAACCCCCAGTTCTTTATTTTGCTCTCTGTGGTAAGATCACAATTCTGTGAGTGTCTGAAAATCTCCTATAAATGACATCTTTTATTTCAGCTTTGGATTTTTAAAAATTCATAATTAAAAGTTGATTGCCACAGGAGATCAGATTTTGCTTGTATTGCTTTCTTGGGAAATCTTACCTTTAGGTACCACAAAAGTTTTTGTGATTTAATTGTTTTTTTAATGAGTTAATACAAGTTTGTGCGTAATGGTCCAATTCTAGATTATGTTCTTCGCTGCAGTTTATTATAGATCATTCCAATAAAGTCCATGAAACCAATCTAAACTCTGTCGAACCTGCAGTGTCATATGAGTAAAAGTAACCAAGGAAATGGAAGTCAAATGTCTTTTCCTTGTCAGATTTCTATAATACAGGTGGTCTAACAATTCCTAAGCCTAGATCTAGATCTCATAATCCTGGACATAGTACTAAGAAGGGTAAAGGCAAAGCACCAGCATCTTCCTTGTCTATATCTAGTGCTTCTACATCAAGAAAAACATTTTCTTCTGCACAGCAGGCAGAGATGTAGAAACCATCGCTGTCTGACTATTGGACAACTCAGCTAGATCTATATTTCCCACTAATTTCCCGAAATTCTCAGGAAACCCAAAATCTGACTCATTTTTAAAAAATCATTAAAAAATAACTGTGACATAATCCAGTTTTGTTTTCTGTATCAGAATGTGTTGGTTTAGTACTGTCATATGTGTTAAATTGGTTGATGTCAGACTATGAAAAATGTGTTTATTAATTTTTGAAATTCGTCTGAAAATGCCAGTCTTCAGTGTATTCAAACTCAAAACAAGCTCAGTCTTCAGTGAGTTAAAACCCTATGTAAAAGGATACGGAAGAAAAGTAATTTTTAATTCCTCATGATCCATATTTTTTTGCAAGAAAGTCTATGTGTATATGTTGAAAATCTGTAGATAGGGAATACAAATTTTGATTCTTTTAATCCTAGAGTATCAGAGCAACGACGACAGAGACTCAAAGAACTGGAGCAACAGATGTCGCAGCTCAAGAAGAAAATGGCAGAGCAAAATAAAATTGTCAAGATGAAAGAGAGCTCAGACAAGCAAGTGTCTAGACTGAATACAGAAATACAGGTCTGTTTATATATCACCTTTTTTATTATTATTATTATTAAATCTATTTGCTGAGAATCCTACATATAAAATTGCTCCACTTTTGTGAAAGTAGTTACCTAGCTGAGCTGGAATAAGAACATTCAGATATATCTAGGACAACAAACTAAAATCTTTGGTATGCATTGATATATAAATTTCACAAGAGACAGAGAGCATTGAATGTATTTGAGACAGACTAGGTGAATGAAAAGATTTACCATGCATTCATATGATTTTGCCACTAAACTAAATCAGCAAGAATTCGAATTTTGATTAGTGGCTTTTATCATGTATGTTCATGCTTGTATTCAACTCTTTATATCATGATGGGCTTTCCCATTGTGCTGGAGGGGTGTCAGAGAGCACAAGATGCAACAGATGCCCTTCACAAACACATTAAGAAAATTAAAACTTATCAACCAATGGGAGATCGTTTCGCAGATTATCTACCCCTGCCAAAAGAGGGATATGATGTGCAAGGGGGGATCATTTTGATCAGGCCTATTACTTCCCTTTACCGGACAACACAGGTGTTAAGCAAGCAATGCAAAGAGGAAAAATCCCTTTACTTCTTGCCATTCGAAAGACTGACCACCTAAAAATCTGATAAATTATAACAAGAAGAAAACATTCTCTCTTTACACCATTTTTTTTTGTTGAATTTTTCATGGTGTACGTTTCAAGTAAAGGACGCAAAAGTGATTTATTTCCTCTTTCCACTACTTCTTCAGCCCCTCTTTTGTCTGATAAAGGGAAGTAATAGGACTGAGCACAATGACCTCCCATTTCCAAAGTTTACTTTGAAAAAAAAAAAAAAAACAGAGAGAGTGGCATATTTTTTTTTTATGCTTTCCCAAGTGCGGTAGAAAGTCAAGGAAAGAAAAATAGAAGAAAAATTGATCAAATTTTTGCATTCATACTATCAATATAATCCATTAACAAAATGATTGATATCATTCTGTAAATCCCATAAAATTATCCACAGCTTCCTCAGCAGGAATATGCTTTTGAATTTAGTTGCTAATCATAACATTACGATCAGCTATTTGTTTGTTTTGGTGTAAACAGTTTAATAAACAATGCCACAAAAGGTTTTAGCACCAAATCCACACTTTTATGACAAGGATAGTCAGCATTTCTGCCACATGTAATTTGCCACACATACAAATGTTGTTCCAAAAATAATGATGTCATAAATAGCAAAAATGCTGTTCATGGCTCATAGCACACAAAGATTCAAACTAGCAGATTCTCTGATCTTGGGGGAAAAAACGGATAGAAAGGTCACTGAATAAAGTATACAATTTTATTTCATGTTGATTTCAGCATTCAAAAAAAATTGTCTCTCTTTTTTCATTTATCCTTTCATTTTCAGTCTCTGAAACATCAGCGAGTAAAACTGATGAAACAAATGAAAGAAGAGGTGGCAAATTTCCAGAAATGGAAGAAAGAAAAAGACAAGGAAGTTATGAAACTGCAGCAAAAGGTATTGCTTTTAAATTTCATTTTCTGCACTTTATTGAAACATGACAAGACACATTGTAAGTTAAGAAAGTGTTAGGAGGATAACAGGAAAAGAAATGCTGCTCCCCCCCCAAAATAAGTTTAGAAATCTTCACCAACATCTCTAAGTTATTGAAAAGTTTTCTTTCATATCAGCTACCCCATGTTCCACAAATATTTTCTTTTTCTTTATTTTTTTGCAGGATCGAAAGAGAGAGTTTGAAGTGCAAAGACTGAAAAAAGATTTTGAAAAACAACAGGCTGTTCAGAAAAGAAAAACTGCTGAGGTGAAGTGATGCATAAAATGTGATCATGATGTAGATATAATGCTCACTTAATTTTTATGCACAATGTACATTGACATAAATATGGCATATTTTATGACATACATTTAGGTTTATGATAATGTTCAAGATGTTGTATTTAGCAGACATCACGAAAACTGAAGCGGAATAGATCTATTTTTCCACAATGATCACAAAGATATTGAAGGTGAACAGGGTGGATGTGCAGAGATATGAAAAACAATATTCTTTCAGTGAATCATTTTCGAAGTCCCTTACCTCTTTTAATCAACTTTGTTTCCATTTACACATCAGGCTGTGGCTGCTAACAAGAGACTGCGAGAGGCACTGGCCAAGCAGAAAGAGGTTGAATCAGAAAGGACTGGTAAACTGGAAAAATATGACTCTACCAGCATTGGAAATAGAGTTAGAGTATGTGACATGGCCCTTTTTTTTTTAAAAATAATTTTATTAGTGTATGTTATTCAGCTCTAGACAGTTAACTATGAAGAATATAACTGAACGGCTGAGTGGTTGCTGATCATTCTTATTTTTCTTTCTGGAATGACACTCTGCTTAGGACTTATATTCTTAGCTCAGTCAGGCACTAGATTGTAACATACTTTTTTTGTGTGATTATTTCCTCCTGCAAAATTATCAACAGGATAAATACAGTTTCAGGTATAATTAGCAGCATTAGTAAATTTTTGGAATTCTTCATTGGAGCAGATTTATTTTTTCTTTTTAAATTTTATATATATATATTTTATATATATATCTTCAGAAATGGTTGAGCCATGAGCTAGAAGTGAAGGTCAGCATGCGAGAGGCTCAGTACCATCTGGCCGAGTTGATGCAAGACAGAAAAAATCTGACAGAGAGACTGCAGCAGTTAAGAGACCAGCTAGAGGACGGGCCTCTTATTAAGGTAAAGCATGATACTAAAGATTAATACAAAACCTATCTATTTTAGCCAAGAACTGCAAACCACGTATTTATACGACAGGTAAAGCAAATCCCTGCATACGACACCCGTGTTTATTCGTGGGGGCTCCTCGTTGCGCTGTGATATTTCTTATCATGTCACTTAAACTCCTCAGTTTTGTCAAATTATCACCATAATAAATATGCACAGCTCAATAGATGTTCCTTCACAAGGTAAAGGAAACTTTTCCTATAGAACCTAAGAGAAATTCCATGCCCAAAGATTAAATCCTCTTAAACAGAAGAGAAGAACAGAAATCAAAGGCCACATGGCCCACTCAAGTCCTCTCAAGTGGTCCAAAACTACAATCAAAAGAAACTGTATTATGTTGCGAGAGAGTGTCAGATGCATGTAGTCTCTTTGTTTATACCATATTGAATAATAACGCAGACTCCCCTGACCACTTGACCCACTCAACAAGTTTCGCATTGACCAGCAATCAAGCTATTGAGAGTACAAGTGAGCTATAATTGTTATGAATGAATACTCTAGTAGCCTATGTATCTATTAGTTTATATATATCAGATAGCTCTCTTGTGCTGTCACTCTGTGCAATCATTAGATCACTTGTAGTCACTGCTGCCCCGTCAACGTCAGCCGGTCTGATCTGATAAGGATAATCTAAGTCCACGTGGTCACAGGGATGATAGCTTGCATTTTACACTGAGATTCTATAATGTAAACGTAAATATACCCCTGTGTGAAGTGGTTTCGTCCAAGCAGTTACATCAGATTATGAGCAAATTTGTAATGGGAATGGTCTGTGGGACAAGGGGTGATAAAATTGGCACTCAAATGAAATTGACATGTCTTTGTAAATACAGTCCCTTCTCCTACCATTGGCTCATTGCAAATATTATTACATGCGAAGAAAGGTGGAGTTAGAGGAGGGATTAGAGAAAGATATTGGTCAACAAGGTGGTCAATCTGGGCCTATATTGTGTCACTCCAAAGCCAAGGCAGAGTCTCTGTAGTCAGAACAAACACCCTGAGGCTAAGTATTAGCACCGGGATTAAGGATTGACAAGCCCGGCAAGGCGCGCCGCAGGGCTTTGTAGCCCTCAGGCTAGTTGCAGTTCTAGAGTTAAGAAGTTTTGCACCATGTAATTTAGCTGTCTCCCATCTTGAAGATGGAGTACAAAAGTGGGTATTCAGTAGTCATTCTGATTCCCCATACAAAGCTGTTTCTGATTTTGAATTTGTTAACCTGCATTTATAGACAGCCACTGAAGACTTATTCATGAGATAACATCTTAATAATGTTCATCAAAACATTATCAGTACTGGATCACGCTGATTAGCGTATATAAGTCACTCTAAATTTATTTCATATTTTTCAATGTAAACATTTTAATAAAGGTCTAGCCTTATGACAAGGGTTCGTAAAGTCCTTGAAAGTGCTTAAATTTTGAGAACAAAATTCAAGGCCTTGAAAAGTCCTTAAAGGGGTAGTGCAACATCATTTTGTTGTGTCAAGTTTCTTTTTGTTTTTGCCTCAGATGTAATATTATGGTTATTGTAAACCCCGTTGACATACAAATTAGAAGCCGATGGCTTTTTAAATTTGAGATTTTAACAATTAACGATCCCGGTTTTCCTAACTGATCGTAAACCGGGCGTGACGTCATCTGTTCCCGGAAGGCACACAAACGGGACGCTTGAGTGGGCCTATTCAGTATGTAAACAATGGTGTATTGTGTGGCTGAGAACTAACTGTCAGTCGCAAGATACTCAGGCGTTTTTAGGGGCTCCTCGTTGCGCTGTGATATTTCTCACGATGTCACTTGAACTTGGGATTTATCGCCCCAGTTTGAAATTATCGCCATAATAAGTATGCGCAGCTCACTAGACACTCCTTCAAAAGGTAAAGGAAACTTTCCCTAATAGAACAGTGAGAAATTTCATGCCCTAAGATGAAATCCTCTTGAACAAAAGAGAAAAACAGAAAGAACCACATGGCCCACTCAAGTCCTTTGAAGTGCTCCGAAGCTACAATCAAAAGAAACGATGATCAAGAGAAGAATATCAAATACGTGTAGATGTAGTCTCTTTGTTTATACCCTATTGAATAATAACGCAGACTCCCCTGACCACTTGACCCACTCAACAAGTTAGGCACTGACCAGCGACCAAGCTGTTGAGAGCAGAAGTGAGCTACAATCGCTATGAATGAAAGCCAAAGTGGTGTAAATATCCATTAGTTTATATTATCAGATAGCTTTCTTTTGCTCTCACTGTATGCTACCATTAGATCACTTATGTGTATTTCTTTGTAGTCACTGCTGCCGCGTCAACATCAGCCGGTCTGATCTAATAACAATGACCTAAGTCCATGTGGTTAGAGGGATGATAGCTCGCATTTTACACCAAGATTCTATAGCAAGAACGTAAATATACCCCAATGTGAAGTGGTTCTGTTCCAAGCAGTTATTTTTGGTTATGAACACATCTGTAATGGAAATAGTCTGAGTGACGAGGGGTAATAAAATTGACACCCATTATATGAAATTGACATCTTTATAAGTACAACTGTTTCTCCTATCATTGGCTCATTGCAAATATTATAGTAATATGTGAAGAAAGTATGGAGTTAGGGAGGGATTAAAGGAAGACATTGGTCAGTAAGTAGTCTGATGTGGGCCTTCACTGTGTCACTCTGAAATTGATAGGGCTTTACGCGCAGCCTCGTAGTAGAGATGCGCGGAAACATGACATCACATGTTAATGGCGAAGAGAGCTGTCGAAAGAAACGGAGAACCGCAAGCTGTGTTATTTTGCAAAATACATTAATGGCATGTTTTCGCAAAAATAACACTGCTAACATGTTTTTTTTACTAGAAGTTTATTATTTTACTACAGATAGCATAGGATGTCCGTGATGTTGCACTACCCCTTTAAATTTGGAAATTGTTGCCAAAGTCCTTATATTTTTCCATGGGTGGTCAGTTTCATTCAGTGACCGATTGTAAGAACAGGGCTTTTTTTTTTTTTTTCCCCCTCCATTTTTATTTCTCCATCTTTCCACCTTCTGAATGTGCCCAATAACCATTCCGTATTTTACATTTGCCGTAAGTTCGTTTCCTATCACTTGCCCGGATGTTGATGATTTTCCTTGTTTCATTCACTGCGGATCTAGATCTAGCCTAGTCTAGGCCTGCAGGTCCAGTACGATTTGACAGCGCCAGTTTTAGTCGTGATTTTGATGGATATCGGCGAGAATTAGATCAAATCATTAGTTAGAAAACTTCCGACTTGGACTTCAGGGGAAAAACATGAACTTTTTGATGGTCAGAAACGTCTTGCTGGCTGCCGACGTTTCAATACATTTGCGGAACGAAGAAAAGTGAAAGTATGAATGTTTTGTGTGCATGCCTGGAATGAAGATATGAATGGGCAACAGGCAACCTGGATTTGTGTTGGGATCGCAGATCACATTTACATACGGTACTCTAAGTAAAGATCTAGATTCAACATTGAGTCCAGCGGTCATTTGCCATTTGTTAACTGTAGAAGGTCATCACTTGACAATCCCATCATGAGTAGATATACGAACAGAAAGAGAACATGATCTAGAATCAAGATCTAGTCAATAGGCCTACTGAGATCTCGTCAAGATCTTCGGCTCAGCATTCCGCTTAGAAGATCTGCCGGGATGTAGATCTATTGTAGTAAGAGAGAGAAATAGATCTTTACATCGAGTAAATCTACAAGTAAGAGCTTTCTTTATATGTATAGAAATAATAAGGTCGCGGCATCATCCGGTCATCTTGTAATGATCTTACGTAGACTTAAATCTAGATCTTCTTATTAATATTACGCGACATTTTTGTTGCATACCTGTAATTCTAGATCTACACAAATGTATGGATATAAAAGACAAAAAAAAAAAAAAAGGTAGTTTTTGATGCAGGTGAGCAAGTAACAAATTGATTTAAATCTAGATCCAGTTGCAGTGAGATTTAATGAATTGTAAAGTTGTAAAGGCCAGCTGCATTTAAATGATTTTTACTAAAACCTCTCTCTACCCGATGTATTAACTGAAAGATGAGTTAGATTTAGACATGCTATTTCCAGAGATAGCTTTCTCATTTAGATCTAGATCTGTAATGTCAGATTATGATCATTCTTTATTTATAGGTAGATTATCACAATACAAATGTATTTAAATTGTATACACAATGCATGTGCTGCGACACACTGCTACATCCATACACACATATAAGAAAAGAAAAAAAGAAAAATGATAATGATAAAAATAAGTAAAAGTAACTATCCACCGTTTCATGCCTTTTAAATGAAATTTTACATCCCAACTTGAATCTTCAATTATATTTATCGATGAAAGAGCAATTATAAGATGCCTGGAGGAGGCTACTTTTTACAATAGGTTACTCAACTGAGTGGGTTTGGCTCTTAACACAAACTGATTCTCATCTAATCTGTTAATTACATGTACTTGTGTGTTGTGCAGAGTGAGTTTCAGCATCAGTAAAACACAAATCCAGTGTGCGATCTGCAATACCATCTATTGTTCATGTAAAAGCCTATGTGTAAGTCTATTCAGCAAATATTATCATTTCACACACGTAAATATCTACGCGCATTTGAAGATATTCGGCTTCATGAAGTCCTTATAAACAGTTGTAAGTCCTTAGAAAGTCCTTGAACTTTAAAGCATCTAGGGAGTGTGAACTCTGTATGACAGCATAGAGTCAATATTTCTGTGCATTATAACATGGCTGTTTTCACACTGCCAACCCTGAGAGAAGACAACAATTACAATGTTTAGATCACATCAGATGCATGTGATTAAAATTATGAGTGATTCTTTGATTGAAACTAAGCACTGCTGTGAGAACTTGCAGGTAGCATGGCAGTGGGCCGCTGAGTGCCCGTTCACTTTTGTGGCAGAGCTTGAGGCGGCTGAAATTGGTGGTTATAAAGAATCACAAAATTTCTTTCATTACAGCCGAATTTCTTCCACTGCTGGCACTTGTGTTTGATATTTAGAGGACGCTGAACATCCCGGTGCACCCTGTTTGTCGCTCAGTTTTGTAGATCCAGAGAGATTTTTGTTTGAAATTGAGGGAAAATTTACTGCGTAATTTTTTTAAAACTACCCATCTTGTTTTTACCAAACTTTGTTGATTATGTTTGGAGCATTCACATGCTATATGAGCTAAAAATTATTTCATTTGGTACAATCCCATGCCTTCAGATGTTTGCCCAAAATCGAGAGTCGTCGCATATTTCACTTCTCTATTATTGATAGCGGATGCATTCGCTGATAATGCTCCCAAACTCTTTTTGAAAATCACCATCTAATCAATTTCAGCACCATATTTAGCTACAAAAACTGTTATGGTGCTTTCGTTATGAAACAACGTAAATTTGTGAGAACTAGCGGTAATATCAGCAAACTGATCTAGCTAGTGCAGATCTAGTCAAGTAGATCTGTAAATACAGTAGCCATGGTATTGGGAGAGGGCGGGGAGCAGAGCAGATAAAGTTTAAAAATGCTTTTTATTTGAGATCTGAAATGAATGTTCTACAATAGGTAGGGATATTATACAGTGGACTCTGCTTAAAGTCAACCTCTCCAGAGCAAGGAAAAGTGTTGACTTTAAGCAAGGTTGACATGAGCCGTTTTCAGGGGACACAATCTCTGGTATAGGCACGTGGGGTCAAAATGTGTGTTTTGTACCAGTATTTATTGGGTTAGGTCTGTGTATCTTATCCCTGCAAAGAAACGAGCATAGCTTCCTCCTCTAACTGTAAGCTAATAGTACTAGTATTTTGCTTTGAGTCAACATCTTTAAGAAGTTTCAGCTTTGTATCGGATTGAGAGTGTACTTTTACTGAGATATTCAGATCACGGAGTTGAGAATAAAAGTTATTAATAGCTATAGGTTGACTAGTCACGGCAAATGCAGGAATGAATGTGATCTAGTTTCTAAAGATGTGACTGAAGTCGGGTGCAATGCTAGTGTGCACTATCTTTGTGTGTGTGTGTGAATAAATTGGGCAAAGAGAGCCAAGTGTGGGTAGGTGTTTGTGTATTTTTCGCACAGCAAGAGACAAGCGAAGAAGGCCAAGCATGGAACTGTGTATCACTCAGAGAAGTGTGTATGTATCAAGGCGGTCAGTGGTCAGTTGTACTTTCCGGGTGTGTGTCCGCAGGCTCGCCAGCACACACAGGAAGGAACTGCTGTGTGGGTGTGTGTTTTGTGTATCTCCGCCAACGCGAAACAGAAGAGAGTAAAGCATCTTCACGTAACAAGGCGTCTCTCCCTATCTGACTTTTTTTTCTTTGTCTTCACAATTTACGTCTGTCAGTCGGCCAGTGTGGGTCATTTGGAGTTGACTTTATGCGGAATCACCTCTGAAGGTGTTGACATTATCAGAAACTAGACGTGAAATATAAAGGGAAAAAAATAGGACTGTCGGAACAGGTTGACTTTAACTGAGAATTAACTTTCAGCGAGTTGACTTCTCCTGGGTTCCACTGTATTTGAAAGCAGGCTTATTTATTTTCGGTGGTTAATGGAGATCTAGAATGGTGGCACGATAATGGTATGGCAATAGTAGAGTCTAAATTAAGCCCATCTCCTGGAAATTCGTGTGTTTATTTTTAGAAGAGCAGTGCTCGCTTACATTCAGTGATGGCGAATAGCAAAAAGTTAGTTTCGGGCAAAGAACAGTTTGTTTTTGCAAGAATTTCTACAGAACAGAGATGTTCTTTGTAATATTAATTTTGGAGATACACACGTGCATAGATGTAGATCTAGATCTATATCCCATTTTTGGCTCTGACATTCCTTCCTCCCTTCATTGTTTTCTGTCTCCCACCGCATTAGATCCAGACTTACATCTAAGTTGCATAAAATGTTTATTCATTCATTTATTAGCGATTCTGACAAGCCTTGCATTTTATGCATCTAGGCAATTTTTTTTCATTTGTAATAATAATTTCGTCCTAGGCCAAGATTTAGATCTAGATCTAAATTCAGATCTAGACTAGTCGAGATCGAGATCTAAGTGTAATGAGATCTAAACTCTTGATCGGTTGATGAACTTTTTTTGCAAATCAGCAGATTTAGATCTATTAGCTGAGATCAGCCATAAAATGTGAAATGAGCGTAATGAATTTGTATTATTGTTAGTTTTATATGGTAAGCATTTTCATAATAATCACATTTGAGTTCAGTTAATATCGTTGGCCGGGGAACAAAACTGGTTAACTCCACAGCAGAACATTTTACAGGGGAAGGTAAAAACTTCTTTTAAGAAAGGGGGCAACATGCACTGGCCTCA
>JBCEWB010074228.1:0-13110 GCA_039654565.1 Peronia peronii | reverse complement strand
TATAAGTTATCTGATGATGGCATAAAGTGAGAGATATATAAACTAATAAATACTTGTGCCACTTTAGCTTTCATTCAAAGCAATTTTAGTTCACTTGTACTTTTAATAGCTTGATCGCTGGTCAATGTCAAACTTGTTGAGTGGGTCAAGTGGTCAGGAGAGTCCTGCATTATTATTCAATATGGTATAAACAAACAGACTACATCTATTTGATACTCTTCATACGATCATAGTCTCTTTTGATTGCAGTTTCAGACCACTTGAGAGGTCCTGAGTGGGCCATGTGGTCCTTGATTTCTGTTCTTCTCTTCTGTTTGAGAGAATTTCATCCTTAGGCATGAAATTTTTCATTGTTCTATTACGTAAAGTTCCCTTTTAGCCTTTAAAGGAGTGGTTATCACAGCGCAATTAGATTCGATTTTTGTTAGGCCCTTCAGTCCTTTATTGGATTAGACTATCTCAGCCGTGAGCATACAGCGCAACGAGGAGCCCCTAGGAATAAATACGAGTGCCGCATGCAGGGCTTTTCGGTAGACAATCCTGAGACCGGCAGTTCACAGTCACACAATACACCATTATTTACATACTGATTAGGCCCACTCAAACGTCCCTTTAGCGTGCCCTCGGTACCTATGATGTCACGTCCGGTTTACCGTCAGTTACGGAAAACAACGAGATGGCCAGAGCAGTCCTAGCGATCCCATCTTCTTCAATTGTTAAAATCTCAAATTTAAGAAACCATCAGCTCCTAAATAGTATGTCAGTGGGTTTACTATAGCGGTAACATTTCATCTGAGGCAAAAATAAAAGGAAACTTGACACAACGCATTGATGTTGCACAACCACTTTAATGACTTAGTAAGAGACCTTTCCTTGTCTCCCCTCCCCCTCCCTCCCCCCCCACACACACACAAAAAGGCTGATTTGCTCTCCGCTCGATTACAGCAATGGAATTTTTTACAAAAAGGTACAAGAATAATTGTGTTATTCACACAAATCTTTCATCCGATTTTCAAATGGAGAATTAATGATGTTTGATTCTGTAATGACATTAATGGTCGTGTGCACAAGCTCGCGCATGATCACCTCCCAAATGAGTGGAAGTTGTTTATAGATTCAATCAAGGCAACTTTTTAAAACTTATGTTACATAATGGCAACGTTAAGTTCTATATGTCATTGGCGCATACAATGGGTTTAAAGAAAACTCATAAATCAACGGATCTTCTTCTTAGAGTGTGCCAGTACGCAAAACACAACTTAAGTCCTCCTAGCCCTCGGGTCTATTCGGATTCACTGTCATTTTCCCCCTCCAACTTTTGAATCAACTTGTAATCTTAGTCAACGTGAAAGTTGTTTAGCTTAAAGTGTATTTTTCTGTCTTTTGTTTTCTTTTTGAGGGTGTAGTTCAAGGAGATGTAGAATGGAGACATCAAGATCTAGATCTAGACCTTATTCAGTTTTTCAAATAAAAAGATCGTCGAGGTTGATGATAAACCTATATCACTATTGATTGACATTATGTTTAGCTAAAAGTGTTTAAATTTGCACGCACATGCCTCTCACCCTCTCCCAAAGGAACACGACGCGGACTTAAAACTTCACGGCTACATGACAAATTCAGACAATGCCACGGACTGAACAAGTCCGTGGGTCCAGCTAGACTTCGAGACTACGCGGACTTAAGTCCGGCTAGCCATGCTCTTGTGGTAATCTCAAAGTAATAATAAATGTTTTCTTCTTGGACTGCAGTTGGGATGTACCAACATAATTATGTGCTTGTTATACTTTTGGAATAGGCATGGTGATGTCTGTCATTACATTAGAAACCAATGGCCAGAAAGGAGTGATAATGCAATTGGCAAGTACAATGTTGAGCATATGCCTCTAGTAAATCCATAGAAAGTGTTTCTGCCCCGCTTCACATAAAACTGGGATTAATGGAGAACTAATGAAATCTATGGACAGAAGTGGAGACGGCTTTCAATACCTCAGGAAGAAATTTGGAGGCGACAAAAGTGAAGCAAAACTGAAAGAGGGTACTTTTGTGGGCCCTGAAATTCGTGATTTGTTGGCAGATGACTCATTTAAAGACAAACTAAATCCACTTGAACATGCATCCTGGCAAGCCATTCGTTTGGTTGTGGAAAATTTTATAGGAAATTATAGAGAGGACAACTATTCTGACTTGATGGAAAACCTGCTGAAAACATACTATCAGTTGGAAGCTCGAATAACTTTTAAAATGCACTTTCTGCACTCGCATCTTGACCTTTTTCCTGCCAATCCTGGAGATGCTACTGGTGAGCATGGTGAGAGGTTTCACTATGATATCACGGTGATGGAAAACAGATATCAAGGCAAGTTTAACCCCAATATGATGGGGGATTACTGTTGCTCTCTTCAACGCGAAACGGACACTCCACACAAGGAAAGTCCAAGAGCATCAAACACTTCTAATTTATTCAACGGATGCTGCTAATTTGTACATTCTAAAACTGTATCACTAAATAATCTATGGACTCTTTGAGAGTTTTTTAGCTATTTGAAAAGTCTTAAATAGTGATTAATATGTATCTGTCGTTTACATTTATTCACAGCAATATTTCTATGTTTTATGTCACTAAATAATAATGGGAATCCTGAATATCATAAAAACCTGATTTAAGATCTGAAATCAGCGACCGAAAATTACATTAAAACACATAATGTTTTCCAAGTGGCAGATCAACAGTTGAAATTTGTTGATCAGTGTTATTGTAACCTTACTGGATTCAGAGATAAGGGATGATTGGAGAAATGTATGGACAGGCAAAAATGCGACAGCATAAAAGAGGACTAAAAGCTGTAGCCAAATTTTAATCTTTACCAACTCGGTTGAAAAGTGCATGTAATTTTGTTGGATAGCAAAGATGTCCATTCTTTTTCCTCTATGTTGATTCTTTACAATATAAATTCACACAAACTTACACACGAAGGACTGAAGATACAAAGACTTAGAGAGGATGGTGTGCCAAGACTGTTTCACACATATCCAGCACAGAAACTATCAGACAAACAAGCGTGCTTTGCCGAAAAAAAAACAAAAAAAAACACGCAACTTAGCATCTCCAAGTTGCTCTCACTCCAGCATAAAAAAAGGACCAGAATGAGCATTCTTTTTCCCGTCCTTCTTGATCTTTTCATGCCTATTTCTTGTTGATACTTGAATAAATTGACAGCCTCAAAAGAGAATGTTTCTATCATGACAAAAGAAAAAAAATGAAGAAAAGGTGACACGGAAAGACAGCACAAAAAGTTTGCTTGAAGAGCTAAAGCAGGTGCACATTCTTCAGAATGATCTGTTACAACGCAACTTTGACCTAGAGACTCGACCACAGACTGAACATGAAATGAAAGCAAGTAGACTAAAACTTCAAATAACAATGGACTTTATCCTGAGGACCTAAAGTCCTTCGCCATCTCCTTGCATTTTTATAGTGTCCAAGACACTGAAGCATTTACATTTACCACATGTAACACCAAAAGAAAATGGGATCTTGTTTGTTTATGTTGAACTGTATCTAGGTCCATTTTGTTTTCTTCCTTTGTATACGATTTTACAGTAGCACCTCATTTGTTTCCTGCTCAATATTTACAATTCAAATAATTTGGCTTCCTTCTATTTCTTTACCTCTTTTGTTTTAAATCATCCATGTTTTCTTTTCTTTCTTCCTTGCCTTCTTCCTTTCGACTGATTCATTGATTAGTTTCTAGCCTAATGTGTGGTAAATTTTAGTAGACCTTTCTTTGGTCCTCTTTTGGCATCAACTGTTACTATTTATTTATTTATTTTTTATTTGTTTGTTTATTTATTTACTTGTTTTTATTTGTTTATTTATTTATTTATTTACGGAGGCAGGATTCCTTCATCAGCTACTTCATTTTCACATATTATGTATGCTCTTGCATTGTATTCAGATTAAGTAAACCAGTACGTTTCATTTAGTTTCAAGCTGTATATGAGCGCATGCGCAGATTATCCCATATCGTAGATTTCACTGGTAAATAATTTTTTATGAGATAGAGGACTGGGGATAAATGAACTGATATGGACGACATGCGTTATTTTCTGAAGTAGAAATCATAGACATACTGTTAAATAACAGCATGCCTATGGAAGAAATTGAATTGTGGCTGAGGCGAATCGGTTCATGAAAGTTGTAGGGTAAATACTTCAGCGAAGAAAGGAGAGAGGCAAAAGAGAAAGATGTGAATCCATCTATAGTAATTGTTTAAAGTATCTTTGTTCCCAATTTTTTTTCTCTTTAAGTTTTTCCTCACAGCGTTCCCGCTGTGTGTAATTGAATATAGATCAAATGATATGATGTGGACAGAAACTGTGATTTTGTGAACTCAGTGAATGGTAGGCCTATATCGCTCAACAATATTACTATACGGAGATCAATTTATTACTGTTGTGTATGTACCTGTCTCGCGCTTCTGGCATTTTTTCTCATCTATATTTCCGTGAAGAAATTAAGAGGTTTCTTATTTTATTATATTGTATTATCACATATCATTAAAATACTGTAGATAACACAATAGCTCAATCATGTTATCTCTTGTTTTAGCGTTTTTTCATTGTTTTAGCAGCTGGATGGGGATTTCATTGCTTGAATATTGATCAGTTGTATGCTTGATTAATCTGTTGATTGGTTGGCTAGTTGGTTGGTTGGTTGATTGATTGGTTTGTTGGGTGACTGATAGATTGATTGGTTGGTTGGTTGGTTTGGTAGCAGGGTGGGTGGGTGATTGGTTGTTTGGTTGGTGCGTTGTTTGTTTGGGTGGTTGGTTGGTTGGTTGGTTGATTGGTTGGTTGGTAGGTTGGTTGATTAGTTGGTTGGTTGGTTGGTTGGTTGGTTGGTTGGTTGATTGGTTGGATGGGTGGGTGGCTGGCTGGCTGGTTGATTGGCTGGTTAGCTGGTTGGTTTCGTAAGCACACCGTTTGTTCTGTCTGGTTTTGTGGACCTGTTAGCTCTGTTCATTGGCCTATAACAATTTTGTGTTTAGATAAAATTTTCTTACTTTTTAAAAGCATGAATAAGGTTGATTAATGAACCGACCAGTCTTTTCGTTGCACAACTGCAATAATGTGGAACTGGGAGTTCCCGATTGGAAATTGTATAGCCAGTTTTAGCTACTAGACATCAAAGTATCGTTGGCGCGAACGGAAGTGCATTATCTGGTTGACATAGGATCAAGACACAATATCTGGTATGCAAATGCCAAATTATGTCCTGACTCTCGTGAAAACGTCGCGGTTCTATGAAAAGTAGGCGGAAATATCCCTGTCCGCTCAAAATTTACGAAAGTCAGATGAAAACTTGTTGAATAATCCCATAAATGAGATATATTTAGCTATTTCGTCGTCATGTAACCCTGTAGATCTGTATCGAACGTAAATTCTGATCGCACATGACAGGATTCCTGAGCAGCTATAGACAGCTTGTTGTGCTTGCCAAGCACAGTTCCCTAAGTTGTGCTCGGTAAGCACTCATGCTTGGCGGGCACACGAAGCATTCCTCTCCCGAGCTGCTTGGTCCTCACTCTCACCTCACTCACTCTTTTCCCTTCAGAGGAGGAACGCCCCCCATGGGATATTGCCTCTGACTGTCAACTGACGCACTTAGAAGTTAGATTGTGCCGACTTCAGAGCGCTCGAGAAGCTCACTTCTTGAGTCGGTCTCTGACCAGAACAAAGCCACAGGCCATCCTAAGCTTTTTAGGCCTGGGTGGCCTTAGGTTAGAATGTAACATCACCACCATAACTATAACTTAATGAGCATGCGGCAATCCACACAGGAAGCCGCATATTTACTCATGTCCATCTTTTGTTAGTTTCAATGCGCACTTTTTGATTATCCAAATTTATATACACATTCTGATATGCTTTTTGTAACGAGTACACTCATCGCCCGTAAAGTATTATATTTTATGTAATATACCTTGATCAACATGTAAATAGACTCACAGTGCTAGGCACAATATAGCCGTAATTGTGCTGATGTGCAGTTAAATCAAAATACAAATACACCAACAAACACACTCCCTCTCTTCCTGTCTCATCTTTGGACCCATCGGTGTACATCTGCACTGTGTTGTCCGTTACCTCGTCGAGGTATTCTAGGGCTAGTTGCCTGGTTACCGTCTGGTCGGTATCCCTACCGCTATAAAACTGATATCTACCTCCGGTGCGAAACCTCCCATGGGGGGAAGATAGCCCTGTGCCGTGAACGTATATTCCTCAGGGTTGTCTAAGACGTGGGGGCTCTGCCATTTCGGTGGTCCGTGTACATGGATATTTTCTGAACTATAAACATACAAAAAAAAAAAATGAAAATCCATTATTGTCATTGGGAGCATTAATATTTATTGCGATTGATGTAGAGGAAAGCCTAGTTAAATAAGAGACGATTCTTCTGCATTATAGCTTACCTGAAACAGATCCACCAAATTAAGTTGAATTTGTTAGATAACTTTAAAACCAGATTTTCCTGTTCATTGATGTACTAGTCTTATAAACAGAGTTCCTCTTCATTTCATGTAGGTTATGATAGGCATTGTTCACCAAGACACAGACATCGTATTTTATATTTTGAAATCTCACGAGACTGTTTCCGAAGACAACTTTCACGCAAGAAAAAGGGCTTGGTTTCCGGCTTGAGAGCGGACAACTATGGCTGAAAGTGAAAGTATGTACTACGACCTAATCAGGCCATCGGTAAGTCGTATATCTCAAACTAAAATTCGAATGTAAATAGCTATGGTTTTTCATAGAGATATGGTTTTTAAAAAAGTATTAGGACCGCTGTACATAAAGAGAGCAACGGTATTCTGTTACCCGATGCTTCTGTTTTTTTTTAATAGATCAGTCTAGTAATCGGGACCGGCTAGAGGCAGTCAGATAGTTAGTTTTGATCATGACATTAATCAAACTGTCCAAAATCCTGCCTGTCTGTCTCTCTATATGGAAGTAAACAATACGCAGACGGTTGGATGGATGGATGGATGGATGGATGGATAGATGAATAGATGGATGGATGGATAGCTGGATGGATGGATGGGTGGGTGGATGGAAGGATGGATGGATGGATGGATGGATGGATGGATGGATGGATGGATGAATAGATGGGTGGATGGATGGATTAGTGGTTGGGGAATTAATGGGTGAATGGATGGTTGAATGGATGGATGAATGTTTCCATTTATGAGCTACTTCTGTGAGCACTTAGTGGCATGTATAAAGAATTCTAAGAATACATTTATTTTTGTTTATCATACGAAAGATATTGATTTTGTGGCACAAAGATGAGCTCTCTTCTACAGATCCTCAACGCTAGGGAACAATGGGGCGATCAGATGGATTTCTTACTATCTTGCTTGGGATATGCTGTAGGCTTAGCCAATGTGTGGAGATTCCCATACCTAGCTTACAAGAGTGGAGGCGGTAAACGTTGTCTTGACTGTATATGTCTATTTACCTGTACGACGGTTTACCTGTATGTCATTCTTCATTGTGTTAATTGTGTTTTTCCCTCTCATTTTCCCTTCCTCCTCCATCCGGCTCCTCCAATTCATTGTCTCATCCCATGTCGCTCAATGCCTTTTTTTCTTTGGTTATAATTTGTGATCATACCAATATTGCATGGATGGAAGGATGAATGGATGATCGAACAGATCGATGGATGAATGGGTGGATGGATGGATGCACGAACTGAAGGATGGATGAGTGGATAGATGGATGGATGAATGGATGGATGGATAGATGGAGGATGTGTGGATGGATGGATGGATGGATGGATGAGTGGATAGATGGATGGATGGATGGATGGATGCATGCTAAAAAGCTCGATCCATGCCTCACCTCCTTAGCATATTGATCCTCCCTCAACATCCACTTACAGGAGCGTTCCTGATCCCGTACATGCTAATGCTTTTTTTCGTGGGCTTACCCATCTTTGTGGTGGAGCTCACATTGGGTCAGTTCACCAGCTCTGGACCGACGGCATGCTGGGATTTCTGCCGAATGTTTCAAGGTGAACTCCAAAGGCAAACTCCTACCTTTTTGTGCCTGTTGCTATTGCTTTTATCATCTTCATCATCATCTCACATAGTGAACTCCCACATAGCACTGGACCTCATATTTTTGCACAACTAGGGTTTGTCGAAAAAAGGGTAAGGTTTCAAATTGTCACAACTGAAATTACGACTTTGTTAGAGCTGAAACATAATTATTGTGTCAGAACATCCTGAGACCTATTATGTGTTTAATCGGCAGCACTGAAATGCATTGGAAGTCTCCGATTTAATGTAGAACTCTGCAGAAAGAGTATTTAATCATTTGCCCATGAGAAAAGTGAGCACACATTGTCCACAAATCCCTGACCAATGTCTCCTGCCACTTTGCAAACTGTAGACCAGAGACCAAAGATCTCTACTAAACAAAGTCGTAAGACAGTCTTTAACATTCCATTCCATTAGTAGGTGCTTTGTCCCCCTCATTACAAATAAATCAGATGCAAATATCCCGCAGTTTTATAAATTTGCGATCCACTCGAAACATTGTTTTCAAGTCTGGAAAGAAGAATTCATAGGGTACTGATAATAATGATTATTATTCCTCATGTATAAGAGCTAATGTGGTCCAAGGGTTATTTTATAATCTATGAGAATCAGTAAATCATGAACATGAAAAATGCTTGATCCGAAGCAATGATCACTAAATCACCCCTCCGTGCGCCACACGGGTTTCAAAGTGCAGCACGTTTCAGAACACAAAAGTTGCGGTGTGCGGAATAAACTTGCTATGTTATCACACTTCCAGTCATAGAGTATAGGGGTCATTCCACGGTAACTGACATGACAGTTAGAAGCTACTTAGAAAAATAAGATTAAGAATACTTTTTTTTTTTGTTTAGATTGTTTCAAAATAGCATGTTATTTCCAACAGAGACATTGTCAATGAAGAAATGAATAAGAAAAATTAATCCTAGAATAATGGTGTGTTTTTTTTTGGGGGGGGGTGGGGGGGGGGATCACTTTGGTGGTATCTGACATGACTCAGAAAACATAAAAATAGAAACTTGGTGTTTTTTGTTTTGTTTTTTTTCCACCTGAAACTTCTGAACTGAGAGGCTTCAACAAATTGTAACATAGCAAATTGACATATAAAAGGGACAAAGTTGATACATCAACAACTGTTTCAAACTAGCAATGAAGCATCTGACCTACAGGGCTGGCTAAGTGAAGCTGTTTATTTGAAACAGCCGATATTTATGATATCTGTATTATATGTTTCCACTTGTACGCACTTGTCTTTTTTTTTGAAAACTTGTGATTTAGAAAGATGCACATGTGCTGAGACACTGCTAAAAAATATAATTTTCAAGAAACTATTATAAAATGCTATCTCGGTATAACATAAATCCAGAACATGCAGACATTACAGAAATACTTCTGTTCGCCCGAATTTGGTGGCTTTACTAGATAATTTTTATGATTAAATAATTCACCTGAAATATCCCATTTTAGAGAAAAGAAATACATGAAACCACATACAAAAAAAAAAAAAAAAATGGGGGAACGAGATAATGTCATGTGCTAACACTACCTGCATTGTTATGCTCTAACGCAAACAAGGCTGGATTCTTCTTTTGGCCATTTAAGGCCCAGCGAGATGTATGGAGGTCTAGTAAATTTCATTCACACTGATTCTCTTAGACATTTTATAACCACTAGAGAATGTGTGTTCATCACACATGTGTGTTCAGTGCACTGTAGTGCATCTCAAGTGTATCATGGAAAATTACGACATGTCTGCACACACATTAATGCCGATGCCGTTTATTGACCGTATGTCTTACGTCCAGGGCAATTAATGAGTCGGAAGTTGTGCCGGGCAATCTCGGGTTACGGCCGTTTTTAACTATCTTCTGACTCAGATACCAAAATTTATAAACATTTTTAATTTTTTCAGGTTAAAAAAGGTTAAATTTTCGTTTTGTGAAAAAAATGAAAGAAATTTGGTACCTGAATCTGAAAATATGTAGAAATGGCCGTAGCTCGTAATCACCCGGCGCGACTTTCCACTCATTTGCCCTGGGCGCAAGATGTATAGAGTTATCCTTGTCAGGGTGTGGGAGTGCCATGGCCATTGTGTCAGGCTTGACGTCCATGTACTACAACGTTATCATCGCATGGGCCTTGTTCTTTCTCGTGGCTTCCTTCTCTTCCGATGTGCCCTGGCGTGAGTGTGGAGACTGGAGCACTCGCTGTAAGTCAATGGATGGTACATGAAATGTATATTCCCTGCAGGGTCAGCTTGAACTAAATCCTATGTTCATAAATATTTTTTGTGAAATCTGACATACAGCAGCATAACTATTGAGACTTCCTACATCTTGTTAAAAGAAAAAATGTTTTCCAGCAAGCGAACTGGTGACAAAAGCACAAAAAAAAAAAAAAATGTGAGAGTACAAAACGACATTGCTTGATAACCTGTATTCACAGACTATGATACACCACCTAAATTCCTTTGTGCAATCAGTGTTTTATTTAATGCCGGGGTGAGGCTCGAGCGCCTTCATTCTTTTTATGGTTTAGGACACAGTGACTCTTCACCATTCAATATAAAAAAGAGGGATAAAAAAAAATATTTCGGTAGAAAAATACAATATAATCTTCAAATTGTTTCCTCCTGTCTTTTTTCTTACCAGTCATCCCCCTAAACCTCCCGTATCCTTTACAATGTTCTTGTCCCTCATTTCCCTTCCCATAGTCCTTACCTCCATCTTTTCTTCCACCTATCGGCTGTATTTCCCGTACCTCTTTTGCTCTCCTCATTTTACAATTTTTAGAGCTTCAAATTCATGTACAGTCGACCATGTTGCCTTGGCCTAAGTTATGTTTTAATAGTCTGTAGTGAGAAGGTCCGCTTCTTGAACAAGACCGAATGTTTGAGTGAACAAGGTTTCGCTGCCCCCAATGGAACCTGCGTGCCACCTGGCGACACAGAAGACCTCTGGATCTACAACCGGACCCTGGCTAAACAATCAAACATCAAACTGAGTTTTGCTGCGATGGAATATTTTGAGTGAGTGAGCAGTGTTATTATTTCTAGTATTCTTACACATATATAGGCTTAGTACAATTTTTAACCCAAGTTTTCTCAAGAACATGAGAAAGGCATACTTTATGATTTGAGCTAAATTTATACTCGCCATTCAATTCGCAATTGTGTCCATTTTCTTTCGAAATTTTATAGTAAGTTTATAAAAGCTTCAAACTATTTTCAAACCAGAGCTCATTTTGCTAGTATGACCGCACTGTTGACACACTTTTAATAATATCTCTATTCTAAATCTTTCTTTTATCATCCCAGTGCACAGACTAAACAGAGAACAAAGAGCACTAGTCTATCTTCTCTCTCATTCTGTTCATTCAATGTCCCTTTTATTGTTAAACCCACCCAACGTACATTACTGAAGCAAAATACTTTGCTGAAAAATTCTCTCTCATGTAAGATTTGCATTCAACAAGATGGTTACTTTCAATGCATTCATAGGCGAAGAGTGACGGGTAGTGACTTTGGCAATATTGCTAACATTGGCTCCATGCACTGGGATCTGGCGGTGTGTTTGCTATTTGCCTGGGTGATTGTGTTCCTCTGTCTGGCCCGGGGCATAAAGACATCGGGAAAGGTAAGTCATCAAACCCTATTCGTAGTTCGGTTGGACATTCATAGATAAAGGAGAATACTTGATGTGGGTTAGCAAATTCATTTTCCAAACCTTTTGTCCTTTGACAACAAATCAGCAACAAAAAATATCGAAAAGATGCGGCTCCATCTGGCAAAGCTAAGAAAAACCTTCCACCCAAATGGCACAGGATTAGCTACAGAATATATACATTCCTAATCAGGGCCATCCTTCAGAACACAGGTTGCGAAGAGAGTGACTGTTTACTCAAAATCATGGATATAAGTTCCTGTGTTACTATATTTTAATATCACTGTACACATAATTATTTTGATCAAATTTTAAGTTTCAAATCTGTCTCCACTGTTTCATGCAATTTGAGCGGCAGTCTTGTCTACCCTGGTATCAACAGGTAGTTTACCTGACTGCCACTAGTCCCTACCTCATTCTTTTGGTGTTACTGATGCGAGGTGTGACCTTGGACGGTGCCTCTGATGGCATCCTCTTTTACATAAGCCCAGACCTGGAGGTTCTGAAATCTGCCCGGGTGAGACAAATTATAGGAAAAAAGAAAAGTGTGGATCGCAGAAGAGTTGGAGTGAAGGTTAAATAGGGGCTGGGTGTGATGGGTAAAGGCGAGGCCCTCGGTCTATAGATAGATACAATGGCGGCATGCACGCTTTCTATCTCTAGGATCTTTCTCAGGCAACAAAGCAATACACACACACACAAACACACACATACACACACACACAAACGGATACTTCCTGTATATTAACATTAATGTTGCTGGCGGACAGCATATGAGTGGTGGGAAAAGGAGAAAGAGAACAATGAGTGAATACAGGTGATGATAACAACAGAGAAATATAATGTTAAGACTGCGTTCGGGGTGACCCATGCCATATAATGAATACTTGCAGAGTGGGGTGACAATGGAACCTCATCTTAATTCATGTATAACATATGTATGACCCACTCATCTTGTTTTCTAGAAGGCAATACAAAGACATTAAAATTGATGGGATTGTTCTTTTGTTCGGCGGTCTCAGCAGTAGAGGACCTGGATGCAGCATATCATAATTATGTCCATCCAGGAGGCTGATAAGCTTTTGGGGTCTCGCTTTCAGTAGGAGACAGCTGCCGGCTGTTTTTATCGCGATAGTTATCAGACTAGTACAATGCTTTTTTTTTCATCCTTGATCTTGTTGTTGTCTACACATTTGTAGCTTTAGTTATAGTTATTGATGATGATGATGATGATGGTGAACCAAAATCGCAGGGAAGCTTTAACTAACTGCTCCAAATACAACCAAAATCAAATATCAGAAATCTGTATCTTAATTGAACTGGTTTTAACTCTCAACAATTTT
>JBCEWB010074217.1:0-13110 GCA_039654565.1 Peronia peronii | reverse complement strand
CAACTTCTGAGTTAGCCAGTTATTTGATTTTATGTCTTTTGAGTACTACGCAACAGAAGAAATCAAATTTCGTCATTCACTTTTGAAATGATTGAGAAAATAAAATTACGTGAAAATTTTGACGTAAAATCCAAGATGGCCGCCATTTCCATGGCAACCATGCATTGTGTAGAATGTTTTCTCATGTGAAAGATCATTTCTTAACTTGTATTACATTATAATCACATTAATTGCTTCATTTAAGTAGAATTTTAAAAAAAGTGATTTTTTACTATGGAGCCCCCTTAAAATCTGTTCTGACAAAATTTAGATATGGAATGGTAAAATATGTGCACAAAATTACAAGCACATCGGTTGGAAAAGGTCAGAGTCTATGGAAGGTAAAGTTATGCAATATTGGATAGCAAAATCCCAGATGGCGGCCATTACCATGGCAACCATAAGTGATTTGGGATTTTTTTCATTTGTTTTTCTCTAATTTACCCATGCTGAATTCAATGATAATGGTTAAAATCATCTCCCCCCAACGGTTTCCAAAATGACTCCCAGGACCCCCCCACCCCCTTTGTACTTTTGATGCTCATTCATAATCTGATGGGGGTCTACAAATTTCAACATCAGTTTGTCAGCTCTTGATAAGCAAAGGGTATTGGCATGTTTATTTGTGTAGAAATATCACTTTAAATGAATTACCTCTATTTCAAATTTTTGCAGTCGTGCATTGCTGAGACAACATAAAGCACAAATGATGCGGAAGTCAAGAGTCATACAGGAGGAATTGGTGAGTCATTTTCCTGTGTATAGAATAAATAATAAATGAGAGCCAAATCATTAACTATTTTCGAGATGCTAAGGTTGATTTACATCTATATCTCCTGACCGTCCGTCCATCCATCCATCCATCCATCCATCCATCCATACATACATACATACATACATACAGCCATCCACCCACCATCTACCCACCCACCTGTCCATCCATCTACCATCTATCCATCCATCCATCCATCTGCCCATCCATCCATCCACCCATCCATCCATACATCCATCCACCCACCCATCTATCCATCTATTCATCCATCCATCCATCTTATCTGTTTGTTGCTTATTCCTACCTTACTGTACCTATTCAACATTTAGTTATACCTATCAATCATTCTGTCATGTTAAGGTTGCCTTTAATAATTTTTTATGTTGTTTTATGATTGGGCATTTGATGCGAGAGTATAGGATATCACAGTAAAGCCAGTTATCTCTAAGAAAATACATTTTTTTTTTATCAAATTAGGAATGAAAAATTGTTATACATCAGACAAGAAATATAACATGGGATACACATTTATGTTCTATTTTTCCTTGTCATATCTCCAGGAACAAGATCGTAAATTGCTGGAGAGTCTGATTGAGAAAGAACATGAGGAAATTGCCCTACAGTCAGCTAGGAAGGAGAAAGCCAGAGCAGATGCTCAGTGGATGAAACAGGTAACAACATCTACTGCTTGTTGTCCTGAATTATGGTTTACTGACTTGTCTTTCATTCTGAAATTGAATAATGACAACAACTATTTGTTGTCATAAATTGTGTTTTATTTGAGGAAAATACTTCAGTTTGTAGCAATTGCCCAATGGTTTTTGTTGGTTCTAAGAACCACTGCACCTCAGTATATTATTTGTGAATGTGAAATATTACATTATAATATTGAAAATAATATAGGAGATATTATTGGTTCTAAGAGCCATTGGACTTCAGTTGCTGTTTTTTTTTTATCTTTTACTGTGAAACATTAGATGATCACAGGAATATATTTGAGATGGACACAGGAGACCATTGTCGATTGGCCAGATTTGATATAAGATAATCACCAATGATTATCTGGGGTTCAGGTGAAGCCAGTGAGAAAAGTGGCAAGAAGAAAGTTTTAATTCCACTTTTCCATTGCACTTTTTGACTATTATTTTTCATTATAATATTATTGTTGAGAATGACACAATTCATTATCTGGATAAAATTGACCAAAAACTAGTGAATTGGCTCATGATAGGATTTTATACAATGTACAGAACTACCTGTATAAATGAAGCCATTAATGAATCCGAGAAGAGATGTAATTCATAGAGATAAAAATATACAAGTTACAATAAAAAAGATCCTGGCAGACTTGCATCTTATCTCTGTCAATCTGTCAGATTATTTAAATGTTCAGTTTAAGGAAAAAACATTTTCATTGTTTGATACTGTAATGTGATCTGTCAAGTGATATCAGAGCCATGTGTAATGAATGTTGATGAAATTACATTGAAAGTCCCAGTATGAAGCAGGAATCAGAAAGAGAGGAAGAATCTGATGCATGTGCATATGTATATTTTTTTATTTGTGAGTCTGTTGGTCAGGAAAAGTTGCTTATCAGATGCAATGTATGTGACAAGTAATTTTTTGTTGTTCCTCCCCCACCATCAACAGTATTGAAATATGAAAATGAAGATGATTTATTGCATTGGTTCTTATGCCAGGTGATTGAAGATCAGCTACGCCTTGAAAAAGCCAGAGAAGCAGAGCTGGAAATGTTGTATCAGTAAGTCATTTTGAATCTGTATTCCAGTTCTCAGTTAAGATCATTTTTTTTTTCTAAACTTTCGATAGTTGAATATGAAATTTTATTTCACTCTCCATCAATATAAGAAGTAAAAATCAAGTTAAATTTTTTGTATGACTTATTGTGTTCTGTCAAAACAGTTCTTGAGACTATCAGCTATTTGCCAAATTGTGAATACATTTTGTTCTGCTAAAAATCATGATTTTCTACCGGCAGAAGCCATTTATTAGTGAAATAATGATAACTGATTTTCTTTTCACTATTGTCAAAAGTGAAATACAATTTTTTAAAATTATTTCACTGTTACTGTGATTTATTATAATTAATCTTAAGATATATTATGGTTAATTTGGATATAATTTGGTATCGTCATATCCTGACATATTTTGATTATGTTATGATACATAGTGATTGTTTCTTCTGCTCTGTGGAATAAATACGTTGTGATAAATTTGGATTCTTTCAGAGATGAGGCAGCTCGTCAGTGGCAGAAGAGGGAAAGTGAGTGGGAAAAAGAAAGGCAGGCTCGGCAAAGGTTAATGGCTGAGGTGAGCATAAATCTTGGCTCTCCTTTGGTGAAGGTTTAGAAAGTCTTTATTTTCCTGTCATGAAGAAATGGAACGAATGGAAATGTACTCAATGTATTCTGATTTTCATAATAGGTAAAGTACAGCTTTTTGTGTTAATAGCATATAGATAGATTTACTTTATTATAAAGTTTCAGATAAATCCTGTATTATTACTGTTGAGCTCTGCACCAAACCAAGCATCAATCATTCCAGTCCACTGATTTACACAGAGATATTGTTACTATACTGCTGCGAGGTTCATTTATGGAAATATGTTTAACATAATAAAAAAATAAAAATATCTGGATTGTTTTAATTAACTGCTGATAAACTGGTTGATTTCCATCCCAATTCTAAAAAATGGATCAGGTTTTGGAGAGTCGACAAGAGCAGATAGCAGAGAAGCTGCATGAGTTACAGGAACAGCAGGAGGAATCACTGCAGAGACGAGAGGAGCTGGTGAGGGAGATGGAGATTGCTCAGCAGATGACACAGAGACAGGAGGAGGAGGAGAAGCAACACAAAATGACCACTAGAGTGGAGCTGGAAGAACAGGTATAGCCTGAGGAACACACTGTGAAGATCCTTAAAGAGTTGTTACTTAATGTTTCTTACTGCTATGCAGTTTCTTCCACCACCCCACTTTTTGTTCTCTCAGTCTACTTATTCTTTCATCTCTTTGCCCGTTATTCATCAGTCTGTATGCATCACCCCCTTCTTTGATACAGTGGTCATGAATTTTTAAAAAAAAAGTTTCTTTTCATGCTCCATTTGAAGTAACATCATATTGATGTTGACCTTTGAATTTTTTTTAGTTAGGGCAATTTGAAGAATGTTCATCATAACTGTCTGTGTGCGGCATTAAAAAATAGAGGGATAAAAAAGATTTCTCTGATTAGAACAGACTGACATTTTTGCTTACCTTTGATCATTTGTGAATTTATTCATGGTCCTTAAACAGCATACTTAAAGCAAGATTTTTCAAAGAAATTGCTTTACATTGATCTCTTCATGACCTCTAGGACAAATGCTATTCGGCATCTTTCCTTAGACAATAAATGTACTGAAATGGTGCTTTACAGCTTGCTCTTACAGCCACCAGGACGGTATTGTAATATTAACAGGAGACTCATAAGATTGAAAACAATATACAATAAAAAGCAAACTGCCCATGAAATGAAAGAGACAAAGAAATCACTTGCCCTACATATTTTTTTATATCCCAGATGATCTTGTTATTGCTTGCACAGCAATGAATTCTAATCTTTTACAAAGAGTATGAGAAAATGTTAATAATTCATTATTATTGCTTCCTAATATACTTTCATTGATGTTTTTACCATTCATTGTAATTTAATGTGTATACATGATCTTTTGACCCTTCATTCTGTACGCATTTCCATTTCACGAAAATTTACTGCTTACTTACTGTGGACAAAAAGAGTACAGAAATGTTTCTGTTCTCACCCCCAGATGGAGAGCCGTAAGAGGTTAGAGAGAGAACAGAGGGAACAACAATGCCATGAGATTCAGGCAGAGCAAGAGGAGGAGAAAGACTATGAACATTTGTTGCGATCTGAGACAGAAAGGATGCGTTTGCATGGCTTCACTCCTCGGGTATGATACAGAAGCCTTTCTCTTGAGTTTTAGATTAAGCTGTTTCACAATGATTGGGGTGGATGATATTTATTTTTGATTGTTTTGTTCTTGATATTAAGAAAGTTTGAAGTCTTGGGCTTGTTCCACAGCAAAGAAATTACAAAAGTTTGGACATGTCCAGACTCTTTGTGGAACTAATACCTGTAATCAACTTGTAGCATAATTTTGAAGGATCAGGAAGTGAAAAAAAAAATGTTAAGTGAATCACTACATTTGTAAGTCTGGTGTCAAAACTGCTTGATAGTATTTTTTAAAAGATTTTTTGATTTTATTTTTAATCATATTTTTAGTATTTAATTTTTTTTCTCAGTCTTCTTGTATTTTTTCCCTTATGCTTGTTCAATGCACTGTAGACCAACCACCGCCAGCCATTTATTACTTTCTTTTTTGGAGAGCACATAATAATAGATTTCTCAGTAACCATTACATGCATGTTTATATCTGTTATACACTGACTTAAATCAAATTTGATATCCATTTTTTCTCCCCAGCATTATGGACGAAGGCAGGCATGGAATTGACATCGATACAGGGAAAACTGAATTGTGTGCACTGTAATGATCAGGTGTGCTGCAAGTCATGTTCCATAGGGATTTGTTCCTTGAGAATTGCCTTTCTGGATCATAATACATGATAGAGCGTCTTGATGTATGTACAATTGAAGATTTTTATAAATGGTGAAGGATGTAGGTAGAAAATGTTTTGTTTAAGAATTTCAGTTTGTGAAGCAGCTGGAATGCCTGTTGATTTACACTTTTTATTTAAAAAAAAACAAACATTGTGTTTAGTGTATGGTCATAATTTGTAAGTCTAGTTGCTCATTAATTTATTTTTTTAATCATGGAGAGGACAATTTACATGAGGCTAAATCCAGAATGCAAATTGAATGTACATGTATTTCTCTAGAAATGTGCATGCTTACCTTATGAAAGCAGCTCACTTAAGAGGAAAGAAAGTGCTTTTCAGTCTGTTGGAAAATCATGTTTGCTGATTGCTGGGGAGACAATTCATTAGTCAATTTCTGAATATCATATTTCAGCCTGCAAAACAATCATGTAATCATTCATATTGGATTTCCATATTTCGTTACTGTTCTGGTAAAACCTCATAACTTCAAAATGACACCCTTTTCATTTTCTGACCTTATCTGTAGCAGATAAAGCAATACATTTATCAATGAAATAACAAAGTTGAACAATTATTTTAAAATCTCCTTTTTTAAATAAAATAAAACTTCATAAGTTCAGAGTCCTATATCTCTGTTCTGATAAAAGACCTCATAAATGCAAATTTGAGGTCATGGAAGTTATGACGTTTTATCAGACAAGTAACCATATGAATATCGAATTTAAAATCAGATGAGAGAGGGAAGTGTTAAGCAGACAAACATTTTTGGAAAGAGTAAAATCCAATGTGCAAGAATGAGCAGTGATGGAAAGGAGTTGTAGTCAAATTGACATCTCTCTTTGAAAATACAACTTTGGGTCTTTATCTGTTATTATTGTCTGCCAGTGTGGACACATCACTACAGTTTGTCACTGCCATTATATCTCATTCATTCAGCATTAACATACACATTGTGCTCTATGTTTTGCTCTTTTCTGTGGTTGTAAAATATCTGTTTTGGTAAAGAAAATGTTCATCTGAGTTTCTATCAAATAGGACTCTGAGGTTCTAAAGCACTTGTCGCCAAAAGTGTATAACATGTAAAACTGTAGAAGAAATCTGTGTTTGTACAAATAGAAACTACAAGTCACTATTCCTCTTGTCTTTTTAAGTTGACGTCACCGACCTTTGAAATTATTTATGTTGTGTAACACAAATATCTTTTCACCACTTATATGAAAAGATTATCTTCAAAACATCAGTTAAATCCATGCTGCAAAACAAGTCAGTCTGCCTCCATATTTTGTTTAAGCTATGCATTTAGGAACTTTTTCTAGCATTACTCGTCCATTTCTCAAGATTTCTTACTGAAATGTTTGGTACTTAAATTCATACTTGATTTGCTGACTTTGTTTTATATCTAATATCTTTTGTGATGTTTTGTAGATACAATCTTCAAAGTTCAAGTGCATTTTAAAATTT
Source organism: Peronia peronii (assembly GCA_039654565.1). NCBI lineage: Eukaryota > Metazoa > Mollusca > Gastropoda > Systellommatophora > Onchidiidae > Peronia > Peronia peronii. The sequence continues at coordinate 6,200 of JBCEWB010074217.1, read as the reverse complement.
GCATTTGAGACAGTCTCTCAAGGTTTTTAGTATTGGTTAACTCTTTGGGGTTCGTTGCTTTGCTGTTGCATTACTAAGTTCTTATCGGATATATAGAACACCAGCAGTGTCACTTCATACTTTGGATCTTTATGTCAATATCTCACAGACTGAAGATTTTGGTGCCTGTATTTGTCCCAGATTCATCATGTTCTTTTCAGTGTTTCACAAGTTCATTCTGTTATGATATTTGCAGTCGTCACACTTGAACAATGCATTTTCTTTCCTTTTGTATACTTATATGAAAATAGTTTTCATGCAGTATGTGAGTGGATGTTGTCTTATTTTTTTCAGAAATCTTTCATGAATTTGAAGGGTTTGACTGCAAAGTGAAATGAATCCAGTTTTTCTCATTTTGCGAAAAACATGATTTTTTTGTTCTAAATGAACACCCTCTGCTAAATTTACCAGATGCTAATGGTTTGTTTATGATTGGACCTATTATAGTTTGTGAAGTATTGTGTAAACTAGGTCGTATAACTCACACAAAAGGTGTCACCTATGCAACTATCTTCAGAATGAGACTTATCATGCTTTGCGGTGAAACCCTGCATTTCATTTTGAAAAAAGACTAGATGTGCTCATTGTTGTATTATGCAACAAACTCATTCATACACATAGAAACTGGAAAACATAACACATGATATTTGTAAGTGAAAACTTTACATTCTAATAAAGTTTATGTACAGTTTTATTGTTTAGTGTTAGTTGGGATCTCAGTTTTATATACAGTGTACTTTGTGTGATACTACTGAAAAAAACACTGCATTACGGATGTTGTCAGTTTGATTATTGTGTATGAGGCATCTTGGAGTGAAGAGTGAAGGAAGAAAAGGAAGCCATTTTCTTACTGACTTTTACATGAATTAATAGACACATCAGTTCCAACTTCTACATAAGTCTATAAGTACATGTACATCACTGTTGACTTTTACATAAACTAATGCACATGTTTTCAGCTTTCACTAATATCACTGAGCATTGGATTTATTTGTATAATAATTGCCCCATTTCATTGACCAAGAGGGTTTACTCTGGTATGCACAATAAACATAAATTTTCAATATATAATCATGTACATGCATGCAGAGTAGTTGTGTGCTGTTATAACAGTAAATGTCCTTTAGAGAAGACAAGGAAAAGATCCCATAAAACATAAAAATATTTAAAATATTTAATAAATTGATATTTAAAAAAAAGAAAAACCATGAAAAATCAACAGATTCATAACTGATCAAAACCAGACTGTAAAAATTAAAATATGACAAAGTTGAAAAAAAGGAACATGTTCAGATATGATCCAGTTTGCAAGATGTTGAAAGAAAACAGCATCCATTGATTCCTCAATAGTATCATGGAAATATCTGCAGACTGGAATAGTCTACCATCTAAACAAATTAACTTGCATAACAAAACATTTATTAGATGACCATAGTACAAACACTGACATTATCTTGCTTGTTCTGAGAAGAAAAAAAAAAAGAAGATAAACGATTCTGTGAAAATAAAATTTTAAAAATTGCAATCCATGATCCTCATAGTTTAAGTAAACATGTATCAATGACCATTTAAGGTCAGCATAGCTTTGTTAAGTAACCAGTGATTTATTTTGGTAGGACAGTCTGAAGTCAGTGTAGATTTATTAATTATTGATTTATCTTTGTAGGACAGTCTGAAGTCAGCATAATGTTATTGAGTAACCAGTGATTTATTTTTTAGGACAGTCCGAAGTCATCATAGATTTATTAAGTAATCAGTGATGCATTTATGTAGGACAGTCTGAAGTCAGCATAAATTTAAGTAATAATAATAATAATAGAGTGTATTTATATAGCGCCTATCCCCGTACTGTACAAGCTCTAACCGCTTTACAATCTGTTATTACCCTGACAGACCCAAAGAAGACACTCATAAACGTCTTCAGCTTCCTGCGAAGCATACAAGGCGGCTGCCATTGTTAGGCTCAATTCCTTATCAATCTAACAATATCGTTCACTGTCTATAGTCAGGTACCCATTCAAACCTGGGTCGAGTCAGAAAATGTGTGTAAATTGTCTTTCTCAAGGACAAAATGTCGGGACCTGTCAGGATTCGAACCCGGAACTTCAGATCCCGAGTCCGACGGCCCAACCGCTAGGCCACCGACACCAAGTAACCAGTGATTTATTTTTGTAGGACAGTCTGAGATCAGCATAGTTTTAGTAAGTAACCAGTGATTTATTTCCGTACAGCAGTCTGAAATTCCCAAATCTTTAATAAGTAACAAGAGACAATAGAGTAGCGAATTAGTTTCATAAAACAAAAAGGCCAAAACTTCCAGTCAAACTGACATTACCGAGAGTTCAATTCACGATGTGAAATTACAACAGCTTCACACAAAAGTGAAATAGTTGAATGGAGGGTGTAAATGCATAAATGAATGAATAGATTTTATAAATGAATGAACAAGGTAGGGTAGAATGAATGAAGGAATGGGTGGTTGAATGAATGAATGAATGAACAAATGAAAGAACGAGCAAATCAATCAATTATTCAAACAAGTAATCAAAATAATTATCCAGGAATCTAATAGATAAATATCACAAAGTTAATGGAAAGAGCTGTTGTTTATACACGTAGCTTACATTGATTATGTACATATATAATCTCTATGGCATAAATTTGTACATGTATGTTTATTTCTAAATATAACTAAAGATAAAGTTAGCTATCGAAGAACAAAATTTAATTTACACCATAGAAGTTTTAAAAAAAGGTGAAAATTACAGAAACAAGCCAAATAATGTACCAAAGAAAACAAACCAAAGAAAACAATCTAAATTCTAAAAAAAAAAAAAAATCAAAGAAAACAAACGAAATCATATAATATAAGCTTGGCAAAGAAAATTAAACAAGAGAGATGAAAACTAAAAACAGTAAAAAGACAAACTGACTGAGAATGGAAGGAAAATATGAAATATGAAAGACACTTTCTACATTTATGTAACTGTAAACTAAGTGCATTATGACAATCCTTTTTTTTTTTTTTTACCGGACATTTAAGATTCACTAATTACATGTAGTATTCTTCAGTGCAACATTCAAGGTGCTCTTCAGAATTGCACATATTAATGTTCGTGTACTAATTAAATACATGTATGCTAGTTTAACTTTAACAAGAAGATCATCTTTGGCGATCTTGAGCTAACCTTGTTATAGCGGTAGTTGAGTTACAGTTGTAGCACTAACTATGACTATCGCGAAGAGACAGTTATTTCGCCATAACATAATTAACACTGAACCCACCGTGAAACAAATTTTGGTGTAGAGAAATAAACTTTTCCTTTGAAGTCAGGTCAAATTCAATCAAAACATTGAGTAATACATAACTTATTCACTATTCAGTTTCAATTGCATGGTTTCTGGATTTTAAAAGTTACCCTACTGCTACCAGAAAGTAAGCTTATATTATATCGATTATATAAAACCATAATTAGCTCCCCAGTGCCTGAAAAATATAAAAGTTAGTTTACCAAAGTTTACTTCCAGTTTCTCGTGATAGCGCTACCTATTAATAAATTTTGTCGATCATCATACCTAATCTTTACCAGCCACTGTTTCTTACCTTCTTTGGCGCTTAGAAAAAGAAATGCTAGAATTAACGACTGTGTTAATAGGACATAGCGGAACGCTGCAGTTCACCATGTTCTGGCTAACCAGAAATATAGAAAATAATTATAACGTCGTGTTTGACTTGTATGCATATATCCATAGACATACTATAAATAGATCCGGCACGCAGCTCAGCAGATGGCCCCAATAGTAGAACACAAGATTTCGGGGAAAACCCAACGCGGAAGAGTGTCAAGCGTTTACCTGCGTCATTAAATCATTACGACTGCTCATTACTATTATCATATGCAGGACATCTAGGTTCAATAGGCTCACAGTCACAGCGAAGAGTTTTAGCCATAGATTTTCTATCCACCGTAACAGGGTCAAACTAAGAAGTGAGGCAAATTTACGGCCGAGGCAAGGTTAAGGACATGAATTAATGGAATTTCTCGGGATATTGGTGAATTCTATTGAAAAGAGCATCGGCCATTGTGTCATGGAACCTATTGTTTCATCCGTGCAATGTGTAACAGAACATAATCGACCGTTGCGCTTAACAATCAATGATAGCGTTATGTCCAGCCAAAATCGGTCAAGTTGGTTCAGATTGTTGTAATCTAACATGATGCGTTTACTGAGTAGAGCTGATGATTTTTTTAATACAGCATAAATATACTGTATTCTTTAAAATGACGGCAGATTAGATGTGGTGCCTTCTTGATCAGCCCTCATTATTGCCCATCTAGTTCCAAAAGATTCAAAGATTGCTAGAGAATGTTAATTTTATATTTTGGAGCAAAATCTAGATGATTTAGAATACATGTCCATATTCATTAGCCTGATTGATGATATATTATGCCAGACCCACGTTCTATTATTTATTAGTATTCGCAAACACGGCCTGATTAGATAAGTGCCCTTCTGCTATACTGACACTGAGGATTCACATCCTGTACAAATAAGCTTAATAAAGCAAAGTTGCAAACTGTTTTGCAAGATTATTCTCCAGCACAACAGGAAAATATCTAAGCTTACATAGCGGCATGTGCAAGGAGATAATAGTTAAGCGGGACACAAATTGAATTTGAAAAAGTTCCGTTCCTGCACGTGTAATAATTTTTTCAGGATCTTCACCCCAAAGATTAGATGGTGGTCATTAACTTGGGTACCCAGTTCTTGTGACGATTTCGTTTATACATATTTAAGTGAATCTATGTCCATTTTGTTTTTCTTCCTGTTTATACATACATTTTCTTTTCTCATTCACATATTAACATCTGACTTAATTACTTTGACTTTCTTCATTTTCTCTTCTTTTGCTTTTGTTTTCAATCTTTCTTATTTTCTGTTATTCCTCTTATTTTTTTTTCCTTTTCTCTTTGAGGGATTTAGGTTGAACAGGGTGTCTGATTAGCACTAGGCATATTGAAAGTAGGACTTTTTTTTTCAGTTTTCTTTCGCCATGAAATGTTATCATTTTTTGTCATTTTTATCTTTTACACTATCATTATTTCTGTTGTCTTTTACAGAACTATTGTCATTGAAAAGTTATTGGCTTTATGTTTATTATGTCGTGTCACAGTCAAGAGCCTTAGGCCTGAATTTTCTACCTACTGGTGATTCTAGTCTTCCCGGAGTCTTGTCAGCTCCTACGCTAAAATAGCGGACGCCTCGCTTAATTTTGGTCCATCACGTGTTTGGCACCCAGCGCAGCGCGTCAGTTTTATTTATAGTATGTTTATGTGCATATCTTGGAATGGTGGATATACCTTGGACATCAACAAGGATGCATTTTTTCTCCCAGTTGGCTGCCGGAAATAGGCTGTGTTCCGGTAGCTACATCGAAGTCCGCGGACAAAATAGCGCAGCGTGAGAGGTGGAGATGAAAGGCAATATAGCGGCACTGCCTGTTGGCTGCACACTGAGACACACAGTCCATCTGAGAGCGCACTGGCCCCTCCCACAACACACTGCTCTTGTCCGTTATACCAGTGTTCGGCCATCGAAAATTCACATCAGCCCCGAGCTTGGTATCTGAGTGAATGGAGAACAATTCACTCAGTAAACATTAAGTGAAATATTTTAGTAAATCAACAGAATTAAAAGTATGACCAAAATAATAATAATAATAATAATAATAAAAGCAACGATAAAAACCATTGAAATAAGTACTTTCGTGAGTCAATATTGCACTGTCACAGAGTATAATAAGGCCATCCCTGAATCCAGTTTAATCCAAATAAGAAAAGATGGGATAGGATAAGATAAAATTTTGTCCTTGAAAATGAAGTTTCTTTCACATTACCTTGACGTGATAGAAGTGTCGCTAGTGATAGAAATGAATTTCTCTAACACTCTCAATTAGTTCTGAAATGCAACAAACGACCACCATTTTTGGAATACTACAATTGATAACCTAAAAAGTGGTGCATAAAGTCTTCCCGAATATACCATTTTGATATGCAAACCATCTGGTGTAGGCATTGATGAACTAAACTAACTAGATAGCGCGCTCGCGTGGTTCGCGGGGGCGAAAAGTGTCGCCAGGATATACGCCGTCCGCCATT
>JBCEWB010074185.1:0-10250 GCA_039654565.1 Peronia peronii | reverse complement strand
ATGCTAACTATTGCGTAGTAAACAGCTTGTCAGTGTTGGGCATATCAAAACTGAATAAACATTAATGTTACCTTCATTGCTGTTGCTTGTTACATATAAATGACAATGCGTTTAGTGAGCCGTTTTATGTGTTTTTTTTTCAGCAGCTAAATTACTTCCTTTTGAAAAGCGTAAAAGGTTTGTAAGACAAGCATTGCAAAAAAAGGAAAACTAACTGTTCCTCCTTTTACTTCAAACCTGTGAAGCAAAAAATCATGTGACTAGTTGTCACCGATGAGAAAGATTTCCATGAAATGATGAATTTCTCAGAATTTTCTATTTCTCACGTTCCTAAAAATCAGAGAGCAGGTGAATTTTTCTTTCTTTTGCAATGAATAATAACAATAATATAACATATTCTGTTGTACCCAGCAAAGGGAAATCATTTGGCTGACGGTCAGAATGGCACGCTATACATATTAATGCATTTGTTTTTTTTTTTTAGTTCTATTTCTTTGTCATTTTTTAAAATTCATTTGTTTATTTATTTTTTTTATTTATTTATTTATTTATTTATATGCCAGGTGAGATGTGTTTTCATTAATTTGTTGCTTTTATGAAGATATCCAGTTAACAATATGTTTTTGTCACCGGAAAAGATTACACTTCATGTCCTTGTTAAAGCTAGGTCCATATGCATGTAATTTCTTTTGAAATTGGAATGTTCTTGTAAATGCTCTTTTTAACTGTTGCGGCTAATGACTCCACTTTTAGGACCAATCGCTTTTTGTATACAGTCTGCTTTTTTTTTTTTTTTTTTTAAATTCACGCATGATGTAGGCCTCGCTGCTTGTAAATATCATTGATTGTAATACATTCCTACTCATTGAAATATTGACAATTATAATGTTTTAATTTAATTTTTATTTTAAAGATCACATAACATAAATAAAATGGATGCATTCTGTAAATTCAGTGGTGATTTTACCTGTAAATACACTTAGGTTTGAGACTCTTCTATTATTGCAATGATCTGCCTATTTATGGGCTGATTTGAAAAAAAAAATTAAACTTAAAAAGATCGACATCACAAAGATCCTACATATACAATGTACTACACTGAAGAACACAACACATCGCAGGAAAAAATATTATTTGTATTTATTTTCTTGTTTGACAATTATTTCATTGTTTAGTAGCAATTACACATTTCGTATCTAGGTCGAGTACTTTATGTGAAAGACCAATATTATGCAGAATTCATTCGTAGAACTAAAATATAGTAAAGACAGCGGAAAACTTTCTTTCTTTTTTCCTTTGTGATTATTTCGATTATTTGTGTATTACATTGCGCATACTTCATGTGAATGTTTAAATTCATGATTTTTTTTTTTTTTTTTGAGACCTGTTCATTCTCTGTGGCAACAATGAACGGAACTTGCCAAATGAATTCGTTAAACAATACAGTTCTTACTCATAAGTCTTTCATTAATATTTCTTTGATTTTCTTACTTATATTTAATGTAATTTAATGACGTCACTTAATCCACAATTCTCGTCCTATCTTCATTTTCAATGTTACAACTCTCACCTACTTTATCATTCATCCATTTCTGAGCTGGCATCATCTACATATTTACAAAAACATACACAAATAGCGGACTGCAAACATTCTTTTCTCTATCTTCCTTTTTCTTTTTTTTTCTCAGTGTACTGTCTCTTTTTCTTTCTTTTTTGTCTATCTAATTTTAAATTTATTTTATAGTTCTTGGTATTTCTGGAGGGATGTCACTTTTGTCTCGAAATTGGAAATTTTTTTACAAACATTACTAAGTAATTTGATCTTTCAATTGTGAGGAAGCTATTGCCACTTAAAAATTACTGTCCATCCATCCTGAAACGTAAATGACTCTCCTGACAAACAAGCCATGAAAAATGCGTACTGGACAAGACAAAAGTTTAGTTTGTAAAACATCAATATCTTTATTTTTCATCATCATAAATGAAGCTATAATTTCATCATCCTTTCTACATGTGTATAATGAAATGTAATGTAAAACGTAAACATCTGTGAAAGATAAAAAGAATGATCTGATAATGAGACTAAATGAAACCGGGTTTTCCTTTTTTTCAATTCATCACCGGTGATAATAGCAATATGGGAATAATATAAACATATGTATTCACTGCTTCTCAGTGAGAAGAACAACAAAACAACAACAACACAATATAAAATTATATGACTTCATATTGAAAGAGACTGAAACCAACAAGATTAGTTAACAATAAACAATCAATAACAAAACAACATAATATGTGTGAAATTGATCAATATGTTCAAGATGGGAGGTAAGAGGTGTTGGACTCAACAAAGTACAGACATTGCTCATTATGATGTATTCCAATCTCAGCACACAAACATCATCATTATTTATTAATACAACAAACGAGATAATTAAATATGACTTGTTAACATTAATGTCATACTCAACAAATAAACCGTGGAATTGATGGTAAAAATAGAGTCTGAGCTATGATATCTGGTAATAGCTATCAGTGTGACAAATTATGAATTAATATGTAAGGCTTACCATGCAGCTTGGGCTTCAAAAAGATTTCTCATTTCGACAGTTCCCGTCATACTAGTATGCTATTATTATGTGAATAAATACAAACTGACATAAAAGTATTTTAATGTTCTAAGTGGGTAGGTATCGCGCTGAGAAAACAGCCACATACTGAAGGCGAAACAATGTTGTACTGGCTCACACATATGCAAGGACGCAACTTTGGGAGCGTGCGTTCCGGCGGGGGGGGGGGGGGGGTGACTGCAGGGGGCAAAACTCCCCTAGCACGTTATGTAATTATATTATTATGGATACAACAGATTTTGATGCGCATGGATACAAGTATTATGTCCGTATGCAAAAGCGATACCTATCATCAGCCGTAACTTTCATGGCTTCACGAGCAGGTTGTCGGATTAATGTTAAAGTTGGAGTCAAACGCAAAAAAAAAAATAATAATAATAATAAAAAATAAATAGAGAAATAAAAAATCCAGACAGCATTCATGATACCGCCGACATAAACACATCTTGTTTATGTTGAGCTGTTTGCTTCACTTACTATTAATAAATAGGTGCTGTGTATATTGATTAATTGGTCGCATCACAAGACACCGACAGTCTGCCATATTGCCATTTGATTTCTGAAGATCTAATTGCCGCGACAGGCTATTCCTTAGCAGGTCACGTTAAGAGCGGTGGCTATCGCACTTTGCCTCCATGTAGTTTCATGATCACTAGTGAGTTTGACTACAGTATACATACATTTTGCTAAATGGAATTTTATCAAGTCTTCTGCCAATTTACTGAGCTGGCTACTGTATCAAAATGATTTTGTTGACGGATGACATCAGAAATGACGAATTTTATCAGATCTTGATTAACACCCAAGCACAGCCTACTCTCGCCATTATTCTATAAATAGCAATGTGTTTTTCAGCAAAACCGCTGGTAAGGCTTCGCTCATGAATACTATCTGTTCAAAAACTTGGAAACTATTATTAGTTTTACTGAAGATAATTGTTTGAAAAGAAACTAAGAGCTAATAATATTATGATCATCGATCGTGTGAGGAAAAGGAACTACACTGTTAATACTATAGCCATGAAGATTTTACAAGAAAGAGTGACAATGTTTGACGATTTTAAACAATTACATAGATCTACTTAAAGTTGAGATCTGAATACATTTATAATGTATATAATTGTTATAATATGTGTGTATGCTGCTGTTCTTTATCATAGAATTTAATGGAAAATTTGACGAGTAAATTTTACAGTAAATATGAAAATTTCACACAAACTGAAGGAAAAGATGTCTTGAGCTGGCACAAAGTGGCTGACTATGACTGATCCAGTGACTATCACAATTAGTAATCTTACCATCTGTCAGAAAGGCTGCACATGCTCAGATAGCCTGAACATTTTCATGCAAAAATACCCTGTGGAAAATTGCTGCCAGAAAACCAACAAATCTAACAGAGAAGGCTCAAACACGATCCATCCAGTGAGATGATGCATACATTTTTCTGCATTTTGTGATTGGTGATGTGATCTATAGAGAAAATACTTATGTTTGAGAAAAATCACTGATAAATAAATTTTTTTTTAAAAAAACTATTTTAGTAACTGATGTTTCCATTGCTGTGCAGTCTTCGACTTATGCCATATTAAATGACAAATTCAATCAGAAGAGAAAAAAAAAAAAGTTGATTTTGTCTTTGATAGTAAAGCTGGGCAAAACAAAGAGAAAACAGAGGGTCGTTTGACAACAATAACAGTCAACTAATCTGTCAACTCGCTGGGACAACAGATCTTCTGAAATAGTATCATTCTATATCTCCAATATGTGGAAATCAAATCTAATTCTGTTCTCACTATTATTTATCTGATCATGCAAAATATCCATCATCCCACAATAGACTGTGCAAAAGAGTACCAGCCATTTTTTTTTTCTTTTAAATACAAAGAACTGGCTGCGAACTACATGCAGTTCTATTGTGTTTCAGAGAAAGTCTAATTGTCAACAAGAAAAGCGTGTTATAATATGCTGTTGATTTCAGCAATTTAGAGTTGATTAAAAACATGACTTGAAACAAATATTACAGTACAAATGACACTGAAGAGACTTGTGTGATGTTTCCCAGTATCATTAGCATGTATCCAATAGAGAAAATTGGAAGGATTTTCAAGAATTATTTTACACGGAGTGAATCAATGATATAAAAGCTGAAATATTATGAACTGATTCTTTCACAAGCTGTTAATTAAGCATAACTAACCACACACCTGGGTTTTTTTGTTTCTTTTTTTTTGTTTTCTAACACAAAATGACAGTAGCAAGATATATGATAAATAAACAATAGCAAATATGATAAATAAATTTCAACTTTTCATGCATTGTTACTCCAACGAATAACTGTTAGAAATGAGCATATGAAGAAAAATCTGAACTCGCAATGGCTTTCAAGATAATTATTATTTTAGCACATCAGAGTCAAGATGTTGCAGTAAATAGAGTTATAAATTAATCTCCTAAATCCATGGATTTTCATTCACTGTTTCTGATTTCCTGAAGAAGATTGTGATAAGCTGCCAACAATTGTTTCCACAAATGAAAGACGTGTTTTCCTCTGGAATTTCATCTCCTCAAAAAATTGTAATTTTGCCACTTGCCAGTTCAGCTGAGAGAAATGTATATAAACACTGTAATGTCTGGGTAAAAGAAACGGACTATTGATAAGTTATATATGAGATGCGACATGAAATCAGGCTCTCGTCAAATTTTGAGCATATGGAGTTATTGGGACCATTTCCCTTTCTGTGTGTGAAAAAATTTTTGTTCTACCTTAAGTAGAAGTCGAGATATTGGCAATTAAAGACGATGGGGGTGACCTGCTGCTGCAGCTCAATTTAGTGAGAAAATGGCTGATCACTTTTGTAAATCCTTATTAAACTTTGTTAGCCCATGATGTTAAACTACGATTCTGGGACCTTTACTTACTCTAAATCAACAAATTTAACTCTGAAATGCATTGTTAGATTGATATTGAAGGGTTTTGTGAAGAAAAAAGAATTACGTTAAAAATTCGTTCATTGTTGAAAAGCACGTGATTTCTCTGGTCGCCTCAGTTTGATGAGCGTCTGATTTCATCGTGTCGCATCTCATATTATTAATGTCAAAGACATTTACCCTAGTCATCAATCACAGGTCTAAAATTGCACTTCAGACATACAAAATAACTTGTCTGGTTTGAGACATATCACAATCCAATCATTTTCAATCGTTTCCTCCACATCTGTTCTTCTTTAAAAACAATAACCAATGTTTCAATAAAAAACAGTTTTTAGGGAGAGCTACAAATCACAGGCATCTTGACAAGTTTCAGTCTTAGTCTTTTTTTCCTTCATTGAAATTATCCAGTTTTTAAATATTTTGAATTGAACATCAAGGAAAATCAGCAAATCAGAAATGATCAGCTATATAAAGTTTACAAGTAACCTTTTGGTGTTTTTTTTCTTGTGATCACAGAATTTAGGAAATTTCATCATAAATTCAGTTACGTTGTGAAGCATGAATTTAAACAATTTATAAGATCATCAACACTAGTCAACCCCAGACTGCAGACTTCTCTTTTTGACATTATCACGAATATAAAAAGTTTCCAAATCTAATCACACTGTGTTTTTCTCTCATCCTGTGAAAGTGCAATAATATGTTCTTTATCTTTGAAGCTTCAAATAAATTTCAATTGCAATAATAACAACATGACCCAGCCGAGACCGACTGTGCTAACTGAAAAAACAAATACAAAATAGAAAAATAAATATGAGCTTCAAGGCTTTATATCTGATCTCAAAACTATCTATTTATCAGTAGTTTTAAGAACATAAATAACACATATCTGCATGTTAACTCTTTCAAGAGAGGTCTTCAAGAAAAGTGAATTAAACATTGTGCAAAGGCTTCTCCGGTATGTGATTTAGTTAGTCCATGTTATGTACAATTAATGTCAGCAATTTGGCATAAAGCTGTAGATCATCAAGCCATTTTCAGAGACAAGTTCTAAATGGAAAATAAAATGAAATAAGGATGGCACTTATATTTGACACAAGGCAAGGGACAACGATTGTAGACACGTATAACATTTTCAGAATATTTTTTCCTTCATAATGATGAGATAACATCAGAATATTTTAAGAAATGACAAACAAATAACAAAAACAAAATATACAGTAATATCATCACAAGATAAGAACAAAAATACGTCTGGTGCTGAAATGAAGGTGACTTCCTCAGCTTCTATCATGACAAGAACCATACCAAGGGAACTGTATCAACTTCAAAAGAAATAATGAAATGTCTAAATCCAAACAGCATACACCATGATTATGTTAGGTTCATTTTATGTCTTTCAGCCATCTAGAGATGGCTATCTCGTATCTGACTATGAAAAAATATTTGGCTAACAAAAATTAAAACTCATTTCTGAAATTCAAATTAATATTATGTTAGAAATGCCGAAACATAAGTAATACTTTCTACTAATATATTCAGTATGAAGAGTAATATCACAAAAGTGCTAAAAATGACATATAGCATTACAACAACAGTCAGGATATGATAAATAATGAGAAGAGGTCTTCGTGTATGTGCCTGCGTTTTGACATAACAAGAATTCAGCCATAAAATAGAACAAAAAATCTTCCAAGAAAAGAGACAGGGAATACTTAATATAATACAATGGGGAAAAAAACATCACTTTCACCTACCACCTGTCATGAAATGAAATTAAACTTTAACCCTTTAGGTTTCAGAAGGTACAACTGCGATGCTAATTTTTTCCAAAATCCAACATTTAGTCATTGCTGAAAAGTGACAGGCTTTGCTTCAGTGGCCACAGAGGACTAGAAAAAGACTTTTCCTTGTGTTATTTGTCATGTGAAAGATAAGTTGTGTTAAAAGTATAATAAGCTTATTTTTGAGCAAATCAACCTCTGGAGACTTTTAGATTAACTTTATAATAGCCTATTATCTGAATAACAGATGAGCTGGGGAAAGACTCTCATATATTCAAACTAATTTGCATGGGATGAATAATATTTTATCAGTATGTCCAAACAAAATTATACATTATACTATTTGCTTTTTCCATGTATGAAAGTTGCTTTTCATTTGATTAAACAATATGGGATAATACACATATTTTCTGCTTTTTCCAAAGACAAAGTAACATTTCAGTGGTAATTTTTTCCAAAGATACACCGAAATGAAACTACCTGATACCAAAGACCAGACAAAGTTCTCTTAATAATGATGAACAGCCAATTAACGGGGTAAGCGGGTGAAAATTTCAGATTGCTATTTCACCAGACTAAGAAGGGGAACTTTGACAGGTTGTTGTGTACGACTGGGAAAGATGTTTTTCACTTTCAAATTTTTTTTTAAAATGATGGTTTCCATGGAAAAGGCGGCCATCTTGAAAAAAAAAAACTAATTGTAGAGTCTTAAAATTTCAAAAACTACTTTATCTACAGGGTTATTTATGGTGTCAGAACTTAGTTTATAGTCATATTGGGGCAATAAGCTGGTTAGTTTTGTCCTTTTACACTTATCTATATTTATATACATTTTTCAAGACACTCAGTGCTAACCAATAAAAAAAAAAAAAAAAAATTGTCAAAATTTTTTACTACTGAATACAGATATACCAAATAGCCTATTGCCCAGACTAATAATCAGAAAATGTGTTTGCCAAATTTGAGCCCTATACATTGTATACTTTTTGAGATTTTAAGACTTTTAAAATTTTTTTTTAAATCTTGCAAACTCAAAAAGTATACACTCTATTGGGCTCAAATTTGGCACACACATTTTCTGATTATTAGTCTGGACAATAGGGTATTTAGTATGGCTGTACTCAGTAGTAAAAATTTTTGGCAATTTTTTTTTGTTTTCCAACCTGTATTTTATTGGTTAGCATTGGGTGTCAATTTTTTAAAAATGTATATAAATAAAGATAAGTGTAAAAGGACAAAACTAACCAGCTTATTGTCCCAATATGACCCTAAACTGAGTTTTGACACCATAAACAACCCTGTAGATAAAGTAGTTTTTGAAATTTTAAGACTCTACGATTAGTATTTATTTTCAAGATGGCCACTGTTTCCATGGAAACCATCATTTTTTTTTTAAATTTGAAAGTGAAAAACATCTTTCCCAGTCATGCACCACAACATGTCAAAGTTTCTCTCCTTAGTCTGATGAAATAACAAATCTGAAATTTTCACCTGCTTACCCCTTTAAGTTTCATTATTATTTACATGATTATTATTTGTCCTTATTAATTGTTTTTATCATTCACAGATTTCAGAGAATATTGGTTATTCCAATTATGTGCGTGAAATAGTATGACAAAAATGCATTTGGAAACAACTCTGTTCAAAGTTGTTTCTGATACAGGTGATTTTTTTTTTCACAGACTTTCACAAAAATTCTCTTCATATAAAGTGAACCTCATCTGGTTAAGAAAAAAAAAAAGAAGCTGTCAAGGGCACGGACAGTATAAATCAGCGCATGACCATCAGAGAAGATAAATCGCTACGATAGAAATAACTGTATGAGAGATGACTGTAATAGAAATGACTGAGACTGAATGAATAATGACTGCAACAGAGCCAAAAGAAACATGAGCATCAAAAAAGAGAGGAAGGTTTACAGATGACAACATCCATGTGTTTGTGCAGACTATGAACAGATCACCGGGAAATATTCACTTTCTCTGTTGGAATGTCGAACCCTAGGACACATTTTAAAGCTCCTTCAGAAATTCCAGAAACAAAGTTATGCAAAGATCCTTATAGAAAACAAAGAAAAAAGCAACAAGATGTTTTAAATACTTTGGTGCCACTTAAAAGAGCTTCAGTGTGATGAATATCTGCTTTGTCACATAAGAATAATCTGAATCCATTCTATATATTATGTTTACTTGATTCTTTAGCTGATAAATATCAAGTATTTCTTGTGACAAAGGAGGGAGATCAATATCCCTAATTAAATATTAAAATTCAAGGCCTTCAATTCATATTGTTTAACTTTCAGCAGTTCCATACCGATGGTCATTGTGATCTATGCAGTAAGATAGTCTCTCATGTCTGATGCTGTCAACCAATCAAACACCATAAAATCTGTCCCAGGATTCCTCCCAACAGAACTTGCCACAACTATCACAATATCAAGATTCACACATGTGACATTTCAATATCAAGGCTTTTGTGCACATTTTGGTTTGTATGTTTGTGATTGTTATCACTCTGTAAAGATCATTAAAAATCTGCAATGTTCAAGCCTCATGGTGTACAAATATAAGTCAAATGGCTGGCCCAGTTATTCATACATCAATCACATTTGCTCTGAGATGACAAAAAGAAAAAGAGATAAAATATCATGTGTCTGTTTACAGCTGTGAATTCATTGCACCATACTTAATAAAGATTGACCCCATAATTATAATTATGTTATACAAAAGTTGAATGAACACACGACAGCATTTTTACAAAAGTCCAGTAACAAAGAACAGGCTTGGATGTCTCTTCAGAGAAAAAGATTGTATTAATCGTGTTCCCAAGAATACTTTCGGAATCAAATTTTGACATAATACAACTGTAATTTTCATTCTGTATCTACATATATTTATATATATATA